>CM042255.1:12291549-12514049 GCA_023566225.1 Romanogobio albipinnatus | reverse complement strand
TCCTGCGGCGGAAACGTGGCTTTAGTGGCTAATTAGTATGAATTTGTGAGATCTCATTACTATGTTTTTGTGCGATATGCTCAAGCCCCACTGATCATTAGCTCTTTCCTCTGCATTTCCGTCATTAATGAGCCAACGTTTCCCCGGCATTGACATAAGTTTCCAGCTTTCCATGTTTTCACTGTTTTACGGTAGGGGGCGCTATTATCTTCTAAAAGAGTACAGAATCTCCTGATCAAAACACACACAAAAAGAAGCAGAAACAAGAGATATCATGTAAAATAACGCAAACATTAAACAGCATATAAATCAAAACTGCCTGAAATGAAATGTCGACCCAGGACAAGCTATAGGACTGTGCAAGCATTAGGGGTGTTGATCGACTTGATCTACTTGATCTATGTTTTGATCATCGTTCTGAATCTGATCTGTCTAAACATGATATAAAAACAATAAAAATTTTCTCAGCTTTTTGTTCAAAATGTTTGTTTTTTATGAAACATACCCACATTCAAGTTTTAATAAAAAAGAATGCATGAATCGATAATAAAATGTTTTTGTTGTTGTTGTTGTTTAAAAGCAGAGGTTCTGTTCTTTCTTTTGATATATTCCATGTACAGATATTCATACAACAAAATATTCTGGGGGCCATGAAAATTTGCGAAAATGATAAAAATGCTGGTGGTGGCTGGCAACTAAAAAAACAAAATCAACGTGCAATTACACATGCAGACCGCTAGTAGGCAGTGTCCACTGCTATGTTGGTGGTGTAACCAACTATCAAGGCAAAAGCGAAAGAAGAAGCAGCTTGATGTGTAAGTTGCAAGTGGGTAATCCAGCCCGTACCTTCCATAGGCGCGGCCATTGCTAACCAAGCCATCACCTGCTGTTAGCATCCCATTGACTTCCATTCATTTTGGCCTCACTTTGACAGTGAATATCTTTACATCTGAGGCGTTTAAAAACTCCATTCGTCCATTGTTTATTTCTAAACAAACACGACAATGTATAAAAGGCTCCATTACCTTGTATCTTACACTATCGCCTCGTTGAAGCTGTTTTTGTAAATATAGGCTAACGATTGCGTCATAACCACGTGACTGTGTCGCGCTGTTGAGCAAATTACCGTATAGACCTGAGGAGAAGCTCGTAGGCAATCTTTTACTGTCTATGAGGCAATCGGGGGGACGAGGAGGCATAAACGCAGATAAAGATGTTGCAGATCCTGCTTCATTCATCAAAAGTTGCTCCTGCTCACTCTCTCTGTCTCTGCAAGATTCGGTGATTCAGATTTCACTTTGCACAACTACTAGAAGACTTGCCACTGTCGGACAGGTTGCTCACGTCACATCTACGTCGTCAAGCTCAGTCCGAGGCTGCGCAGTACGCTCAGCCATCAGGAAGTGAGTGCTTCTATCTGACTTAAATTCTCTCCGTTGAAGTCTATGGAGAATTTGCGGCTAAATTCATATGAATTCATATGATTGCAATTGTACGTTTCCATTCGATCTGCTTAAACTCCACTGATGGTTAGATTTAAGGCCAAAAATCAAACGTTTCTGTACAAATTACATCATTTGAATTCATAAGAAATCACCACTTCTTAAAATAAAATAAAAAACTAATTGAAAAGTTTCAATGCCAGATATAACTGCTTACAGAGTCTGCTGCTTACTAAACTGATGAAGTTAGCTATACAATAACAATAACACATATCAGCTACAATATCCTGTTTTATAGGGGAGGCAGTTATGATGATTGATGTGCTATGAGCACTTGAAGCAGTTCATCTCAATAAGCCACCCTCCAGTGTTTTGACCAGCAGGCAACAGGTGTGCCTGCGGTGTGCATGTATGGATCGGAACAACACAATAATCTTGCTTATAAAAGCCCTCCCGCCCCTGATCTACACCTGGCCCCAGGAAGCCACGGGAGGGTGCCGAGAAGAAGACCCTCTTAAAACCCTCTGGAGATCCCATATCTCGCTCTCATGACCGTAACGCTCGGTGGCGTGTCGCTCTTGAACTCATCTCTAGAAGAGAGAGGCAAACTGCCTTCACATTCTCCTGAAACAAAAGGGGGATGGTTCCCTGGGGGGGTGAAGGTTTGGTATGTTTGGATTTTGAGATTTCAGTCACGGTTTGAGAGACAAAAGGACCTACACTCTAAACAGAGACAGGAGGGTCCAGGTGCCACCTGGAGTGCGGCATCAGGGTCTTGCTCGACAGCGCCAGCGTGAGACTGGACCAGCGAAGACATTACGAATGCTTTTTTTTTTCCGAAAAGGCTTGTGCTTACCATTACGAGTGTTTTATTAATAGATTTTATATGGTTTATTATTGTTTAATTTTTTTTTATTTAAATTTGTGTAAAATGTATTTACATTTCAAATAAACATACACTCGGCTTGGTATTCAAATGATGATTGAATAACATTTTACACTTTATTAAGTTTGTTTATATTTAGAATAAATATATTTTTGTAATATTGTTTTTACCTTTGTCTTGGTATGCCTTGTTTAGTTCTGTAATTAGAATTGAATTTATATTCATTTTATATATATATATTACAACAGGTATTAATAATAATTATGTTTATTTAATTTAATGTTTATTACATTAATTTACATTAAAATAAATATTTTTTAATATATTGTTATTATACAATTTATATGTTACACTTCAAATTAAATTAAATTTTTAAATGAATGATATTAAGCTTATTTCCATTGAAAATAAATGTGTTTTTATTTTTTATTTTGCTTTTACGTATGCTTTATTTTGAGCTTTAATAAGAATATTTTTTAATGTTCTTTTTATATTATATTTTTTACAACATTATTATTAATAAGTAATCATGTTTACTTAATTTATTGTTTATTACAATCATTTACATTTAAAATAAATATTTTTTTTATATATATTGTTTTTTATCTCCTTATTTTTGTAGTTATAACTGTTTTTTATTTCATTCAATTCATATTTTACACTTCAAATTAAATTACATTTTAAATTGAACGATATTACATTTATTTTCATTTAAAATAACTGTATTTTTAAAACATTTTTACATTTGGCGTGGTATGCTTTATTTTGAGGTTTAATTAGAATTATGATTTTAATTATTAATTTATATTACTACATTTTAATGATATTATTATTATGTTTTGTTTGAATGAATCCCCCAAGCTTATTTCAATTTTAAACAAATATATTTTCTTGAGTGTTAGTTCACTCTCCCTGGAGATTTCCCGCAGTTTTGGGTGTCCACATCTGTGCCTGATTAGCACAACAAAGGAAGCACAGCGCCTCTTGCATTAATGAGAGCTCCTCCAAGCCAGGGCTGAGGACCTCAGTACAATGCACCCTGCAAATTACCACAGGCTTCTGGAGGAGACGCATTCACATCAATGGCAGCTCCTGTTCTACAGTTTACCAAACCAAAATTACATTTGAAAACATCTTCGATAAACCTTAACCCTAAAAAATTCCTCTCCAAATCATAATACTACTTTCTCCCACAGTCCTCTTTTATTTCCTGGGAAAAGATGTTGGGAAATACGAAAAAGACCATAGGTCCATTGGTGACGTGAGCACCATTGTGTTCGGTATGGATTCAGCTGCTTAGGGAAGAGCAAACATGGATGACATTTGAGCTGCGCAAACAGAGCGCTCCTTCATCTGTTTGTCTTTGCATGAAATGTGAGGAATTGTGGAAAGAAACTTTTGAATACTCACTTTTAGTATCTCAGATGATTGATCACTTTCTAATAGGCAATTGGTTGGTTTGAGTCGGGGCCATAACAGAGCGCTGCAGTGATTACGTATTTTTGTAGGCCAACCCGGAAGTCAGCATCACCCTGGTTCCCATGACAAAAACTCAAGATTCTTCCATTGGCTTTTAGATTATTTCAGAAAATAAGCTCTATGACCAACAAACGATTATGATTCTTGCATGTTTTGTTCAGAAAGATAATCTTCACAAGTGAAAACTTGTGAATTTTGAAGCTTCAGCATATCCATCATAAAAGCAATTCTTTCAGTTTTTATTTAAAACATTTTCCCTGAAAGTTTGAGTTAGAGCGAGATTATAAACACAATAAGACTGTAAAAGTGCAGCGGACTAGTGAGTTTGCCTGCTTGTGTGCAATAATGTGATGATAAGGTCCCTCACTGACTAAATCTGTGGTCACATTTTTAAACTTTTTAGTAACTACCTATTTCAAAACAAGTAAAAGCTTTAAAGAAATCACAAGTTTTTTTTTTACTGATGTATTGTAGGTTGTAAAATAAAATGTGAAAATATCTTGAGCTTCTATTAACCACAGACCTTATTTCAGGCATTTAACCAGAAACCCATTGACTTCAGGACGATTGAATCAGAAGTGCTAAAATGCTAACTTGCGGTTTTGGCCTACACACATACGTCATTCCTGTATACCTCTATTACCATAGACATGTTGACATGCGTTGTAATCAAACTACAGCAGAGTAGATCCCAGTCTTCATCTGTCTGTCTAAGTGTAACCATCCTACTATCCCTGCTCCAAGTGGGTTTCGAACCATGGTCTCCGGCGTGGGAGGTGGGTGTGCTATCAAGGACGCTAAAGACCACAACTGCTAGCATCATTCACTAGCATGCCTCTTGAGGCCAGGTGAGTGAGTTGAACAAGCACAGCTCTCTTACTGGCCTACGTCCGTTACACTTACCCCCTTAAACCTAACTCCCATCTGGGTCACGGCACCAAATGTAACCCGTCTTACTTGCCCCGCTCCAAGCGGGATTTGAACCCGGGTCTCTGGCATGGAAGGCACGCGCTAATAAGGATGTTAAAGACCGCAGCCATTAGCGTCAGTTGCTAGCACGCCTCTTGAGGCCAAATGAATGAGGTTTACACGCACAGCTCTTACTGGGTTACGTCTGTTACACTCACCTCCCTAAACCACACCCCTCTAAACCTCACTCCCATCCGGGTCATGGCACTAAATATAACTGGTCTTACTCGCCCGCTCCGAGTGGGATTTGAAGCAGGGTCTCTGGAATGGGAGGCAGGCACACTAAAAGACCGCAGCAGAAGACCGCAGCCGCTAGCATCAGTCGCTACACAAGTCTGTTACACAAGTATACATGACACAATTCATAATCAAATATTTGAATGGTTAAAATACATGTCGCAGTTCACCTCACAAAATTTTCCTGAAGTCTTACTGAAATATAACTTAAAAGTGCATGCAAATCGGATACATGAATGGGCTCATCTATCTTTTCTATTCCCTAATGCAATACAAGATGTTGACAAATTGGGATTGACATACAAAACTGTCAAATATTATCCTTATATCATAATAATTTAATCAACAAGCTGTAACCATTGCCTAGCATGTTCATTATGTCTGCTTAATTGAATACACAATGTTTACTAACCACACAACTTATCTTATAGATGTTTACTGCCATATGGACTTTAGTTTCATACACTCATCTCTAGCTGATAACACTGAAAATTGCTTTGAAAGAATATTGTAAAGTGATATACAAATAAACTTGAATTGAACTGAACACGACACAAGGTCAGTAAAAATCAAGTGCAGGTGCCGAATGCCGAATGGCTGTTAGAAACGTGGCCTAATGTTAGAACAAGGTGCTAATGTTCTCCCACAACAAAATGATGATTCACGATCAATCCACATGAATGGTCAATTAATGTCCTCAGTTGCTAGTGTTTATTACCCTGCCTAAATGAATCGGGGCCTCCCCGGAGTCTCCTTCTCCTCCCCTGCTAGCAAAATGAAAAACAGCAAAGGCGCTTTTGCTGATTTGCCGAACACGCACTGTGTGGTCTGAAAAAGAGGGGGAGAAACGCCTGACTTTACGGGCTTCAGTAATCGGCAGGCGTTAAACTGAACAATTAGGCGCTGGCTATATTGTCGCCCGGTTTATGGCTTTACTCTGGCTTTAGCTCGCACAATATGGCTCCATTCAGTCACTCCTCCCATCCTCCTGCCTCTCTGGTAGCGGGACGCAGAGATACCCTCGAGCCGAAAGGAGAGGAAATTACAGGTATATGCAGCTAAGCAGCTTAGTGTACCGTTACAAACTAAGCATGGTTAATGAGACATATCAGTGCCCTGCGGCTGGAAGGATGGGACTTCTCATTAAGAGTCGAGCTGATGTCTTTCTGGACATTATGGAGAATAGGTTAAAGGGCCAGACCCCTGAGAGAGTGACACCGGTCTCAAATGGGATCAATCGGGGCAGATGGCAATGGGGCAAGGGATTATTCGTAGATAATCTCTTTAATGAAATCTTTAGAGTTTTATTGTTGGAAAATTTCTTAAAGGTGGTCTCAGTTATTCTACCCTGACATGGAGTATTTTTCTCGTTGAGACAAATATAGATAAATATAACAGAAACACTTTACAATAAGGTCCCATTAGTTAGTTACACTTTATTTGGATAGTCCACTTCAGACATTCTATTAACTATAAGTAACTTTGAAACTACATACTAACTCTCATTCATTTTTTAATCAATAAAGTGTTAGCAGATATTAAACAGACAGTCTACTAATGCTCTACTGACTGCCAGTTAACATGTAGTTGCAAAGTTACTTATAGTTAGTAGAATGTCTGAAGTGGACTATCCAAATTCTTAATCTTTAATCTTTGTTGTTGTTAGTTAATATTAATACAACGGTCCATTATTTGTTCATGCTAGCTCAGGTCCATTAAATAAAATGAACAAATGCAAAATTCGATGTTTAATAATGTATTAGTAAACGCTGAAATTAAAATGATTAATAAAGATTAATAAATGCTTTATAGGTATTTTTGATTGTTAGGTTAACTAATGTAACTAATGTTAACAAACGGAACCTTATTGAAAAGTGTTACCAAAATAACATATGGTATAAAAAAATGTTGGATAAACAGAACATGTTTTTATACACCATATTTATTCAGTGTTTTACTCTACATTTTCTGAAACGGTGGTGAGCCACACGGCTTTGGCCCCAGAATGACAGAAGGTGAGAGTGTACGTGATGTGTTGTCGACAGATCCGACAGGGCCACAGCTGTGGGCCGACCTCAGGGTCTCCCGAAAGGTGTTTGCAGTCGGATGTAGACCCTCTCCATCATGCTGAAAATGGATGACCCCCCTGACAGTGCTGTGGCCCCTATGGAAAAATGTGTGTTTTGCGGGAGACAAATGTGAGCCAAATTCATCATAGAGGATGAAATGTATCTCTGCTTTGAGACTGAGATGAACAGCATTAGTTTAGTATATATAGTGGGTATAAGTGGGTAAATGACTGACAATGCTGAAAGGGATAGTTCACCCAAAAATGAAAATTCTCTCTAATACTCGCCTTCACGTTGTTCAAAATACTTTCTCTCTTCTGTGGAAGACACACACACACACACACACACACACACACACACAAGATATTTTGAAAACTACTTCAACTATTTTGTTCATACAGTGTTTTGGGGTCCAAAACAACAATGTGTTTGGCATGGTAATGGATATGACAATGTTAATGTGTTTGATCTTGGCAGAATATATCTGCTACTCTTTTGCTGCTGCTGTTATTACTGCTGCTGTTGCAGAGCAAGTATGGAACTTTTTACTGCCAATACACAACACGCTGTTGTGAGCAAGTAAGACATGCTTCATGCTGTACAATATAGCATTCATGAACTACCCGTAGCAGATCTATGCAGGTGGAGCTGGGGAAGGTGGAGGGTTTCTGAAAGCGCATTGCTCTGCTATGCTGGCAAAATGCTGACCAAAAATTTGAAGGTTGAGCAGCGAACTCATTGGCAACTGATACAGAAGGAATCAATCAGCTCTGCCCTATAGAGAATGATATGATTGCAAAAAGATTGAGTTAAGGACCTATGAGCCTGTGCCATCTAGATTTTCATGACAGAACTTTGTATTTATATGCACAACATATATATATATATATATATATATATATATATATATATATATATATATATATATATATATATATATATATATATATATATATATATATATATATACTTTTTTTTTTCCTAAATATCTTGTTTTGGGTCCCAGTCCACAGATCCAAATGTTCCAAAGTTTAGCATAACTTTAAAACAAGTATTTATTATGTAAATAATATACTTTAAAATAATATACTTAAGTGTGTATTGAAAGCAAAGTTTTCGTACAGTTAATTGCATATTAATTGCAATTCAACGAAAATGCATTATAGTTTGAATGTATATTAAATGCAATTAGCTGAACTTTGGAGTGATGTTTTCGACTAATTTAAGTAGGACTTAAGTACATCTTCAGAATTAATTTCGTAATTACTTCTTGTCTTTGAAATATGACTAAAGTGAAAAGCTGAATGTACTGAAAAGTATTTATGGAAAACTAAAACATTCTTTAATGTAATTTCTATTAAAAAAATTGTATGTCAAACATTTAAATATATTAGTAATTACACATTTGTAACGATGAAGTTGCTTTTTAGCACATTTAAAATCAATTAACACACTACAGTTAAAATTTTAGTATGTTAGTCAACATACTGTATCAAAATAAGTATGCATTTAAAGCATGACAAAACATTATTAAAACATGATTTAAAATGTACTTCAAAAGTTAAATGCTTAATTTGACATTATTACAAAGTGAGTACTCTCTTTGAAAACATTTAAGTGGCCTTTTATTTAAGTAATATCATATTATCTGCAAGTGAATAGGTTTTTTTTTTAAAATACACTTTTAAGATTAAGTGCACATATAATACAATTAATCACACTTGTTTTTCAGAAGGGACAGATTTAGAACAACATGAGGGTGAGTCAATGATGAAAAAATGCTTATTTTTTGTTTAATCTATCCCTTTATTTTTTATGTTTTTTTCACAAGGAATACTTTTGGTTGCAGAAATGTTGAAATAAAACCATCTTGATGTTCTTTTATGTCCCGTTGAGTCTTCCACCCCATGCCAGCCTAAAAATAGCTATCCCTGCACTTGTGGCTTGTGATGGCCTGACTGATTGCGCTGTAGCGGTCTGTGATTTCAGCTGAGCAGAAAACCATATCGTTTCCTTGCGCCACGTGTTCTTTCCCGTGTTGTTTTACATATGGCTGTAAGTGATTCCAGGCGTTTGCAATGCACTGTGACGCAGATTACGAAATGTAAGTCAGGGTACAGTGCACGAGAAGCCTTCAATTCACCCTCTAATTACATTAATTATATCTAATTATGTCTATTAATTATCTGTGAAATAGCTTCAAATGCACAAATGGCACCGATTTGTTTAAGCTCAGGACGTTTTATTTGGAAGGTCCCAGATCGGCATGTTTCCCTGGTCAAATACACTGTTGGGGAAACGCACAGGTTGTGCAGTCTAAGTGATGGCAGCTGCTGTGTTTAACATGGCAAATCTAAGCTTCCTAACCATTGGCTGGATGATGTGTTAATGCTCCCGTGTGATGACAGCACATAAACAAAAAGGATGACTGAAAAGGGAAATAGGAAAATGGTTGAGTATTAAATCGTTCAGTTTTTATGTCGGTAGATGCTGTGAGATCTTAGGCCCAGTTTACAACTGGTATGAAGATGCATTTTGGTCGATCGGATCACAAGTAGACGTGGGAGACACATTCCTGTTTACACCTGGTGTTTTAATCTGTCTCTTTTATTCACTTTCAACCACTTCTGGCCTGATTTCTTCGATGAGAGGGTTTATGATTCAGATCTTTCAATCTAATGGAGAAAATAATCTTGCTCAATTTACATATGAACGAACCTGGAGAAGATGGAAAAACATACAGAGAGCATCAGCTCTGTTAGCCGCAAGACCACGGCAAATGCATCCCATAATGTTAACACGTTAGGCCAGTAGGTGGAGAGTCGGTGGTCTTTTGTGGCTGTTCGACCACATTCGTCTACACTGCGAAAGCAATCTGGTCAAATACGTTTTCAACTACCTCTGGAAGTGGACGAAAGTGGACAAGCTCAAAACATTTTAGACCCCGTTTACACCTGTATTTAGCATCGTCCCCTTATATGATCTGAAATATATTGATCATGCCCTGTTGTGCAGCTCATCATATACTGTGGGCTTTGCGAATGAGGAGCCCCGCAATGTCACGGTTTTGGGTTTTGTTTGTGTTCATGTCTTTGTATTCATGCTCTTTGTCTTATTCCAGGTTTTGTCATGTGTTCCTGCTTGTCATGTGATCCTGCCATGTGCTCCCCCAGTCACATGTGTTATGTTCTTATTGGTTTATTGTCTTGATTGTGCACAGGTGTCCCTTGTCTAGTCATTAGTAGTCTGTGTATTTAAGCCCTCATGTTTGCCACTCGTCTTTGTCTAGCTTTGTCCCTGTAACGATTGTTGGCAAGTCCAAGTTCTTAAGGCATGTTAGCCAAGTCAAGTCAAGTCAAGTCAAGTCAAGTCAAGTCAAGTCAAGTCAAGTCAAGTCAAGTCAAGTCAAGTCAAGTCAAGTCAAGTCAAGTCAAGTCAAGTCAAGTCAAGTCAAGTCAAGTCAAGTCAAGTCAAGTCAAGTCAAGTCTTTGTTTGTTTTATGTTTGCTCATTTTGGATATAAATAAAGCCGCACTTGGGTTCTATCAACTTGCCTGCAGTGGACTCATCCTTACACTCAAGGATACAGTGGTCCCTCCAAAATAGGGTTAGGGTTAGGGTTGACACTTAAGCAATAGTTTACACAAAAATGAAATAATTTACTCACCCTTCATGTTGTTCTAAACCTTTCTTTCCTCTGTGGAACACAAAAGAAGATATTTTGAAGGGTGACCTAACTAGGGTGACCATATTTTAGGTACTAGGTACTAAGTGAGGTATTAGGTACTAAGTGACTAGGGTACTTGCACTACCATATCTTAATTGGATTATGCTCATTTGCACTGCCGACTGTTATTTACAGTACCAACTGTTTACATATGCATTTTGCACCGTACTTCTAACTGTAATATGCAATCACTTTCCACTGCACTTTTACACTTTTTTCGGATAGCTTCTGTCCATACTTTATTGCACTACCTTAATCCACTGCTATTCCTCATTTTAGCCTAACATATCATTGTATTCCTATATCTGTAAAATTCTGTTTAAAGTAATAGCCATCGGTATATTATATTATATTATATTCATTGTACATATTCACCTGTAAATTCTGTTCATAGTAATAGCCATCTGTATATTTATTCACTGTACATATTCACCTGTAAATTCTGTTTATAGTAACAACCATATCTCTCTCTATATATATATTCAGTACATATCCATATCCTGCACTTATTCAACCATTGTATATCCTGCACTTGCTGCTATTGCACTTCTGGTTAGACCTTAACTGCATTTCGTTGCCTTGTACCTGTACTTGTGTAATGACAATAAAGTTGAATCTAATCTAATCTAATCTAATTTAATCTAATTTGAATTACCGAAAACCAGGACACTCGGCCTGGCAATGAGATACTCAAATGATACTCGAAGTTTATTTAAAGATTCTTTATTAATTTCAATACATTTAAAGTATGCCCCCCTCTGTATGGATAGAAAATTGTTATATTAGGGCCAGGACAGAATTTGAAAACAGGACATGTCCTGGGAAAACAGGACGTTTGGTCACCCTAGTTTAACTGTTGTTGTCCATACAATGAGAGTCAGTGTAGCCTGGTATGTACCAGTTTAGACAGGTATGAAAGTTCATCATATGAACTATAAACATGTTTGTAGTCAGTATTAATGCGGTAAGACAGTGATATTAAAATACCAAATTCAATATACACCTTAATGATGTTGCATACTTTGTACAGGAAAGCAGACGGACACAGAATATTAGTGCAATACAAGGTTTCTCGTTAGGTGTTTTCCCCATCGAAACCCATTATAAAGAAAACACGTTGCGTTCATACAGGGAGTGCAGAATTATTAGGCAAATGAGTATTTTGACCACATCATCCTCGTTATGCATGTTGTCTTACTCCAAGCTGTATAGGCTGGAAAGCCTACTACCAATTAAGCATATTAGGTGATGTGCATCTCTGTAATGAGAAGGGGTGTGGTCTAATGACATCAACACCCTATATCAGGTGTGCATAATTATTAGGCAACTTCCTTTCCTTTGGCAAAATGGGTCAAAAGAAGGACTTGACAGGCTCAGAAAAGTAAAAAATAGTGAGATATATTGCAGAGGGATGCAGCAGTCTTAAAATAGCCAAGCTTCTGAAGCGTGATCATCGAACAATCAAGCGTTTCATTCAAAATAGTCAACAGGGTCGCAAGAAGCGTGTGGAAAAACCAAGGCGCAAAATAACTGCCCGTGAACTGAGAAAAGTCAAGCGTGCAGCTGCCAAGATGCCACTTGCCACCAGTTTGGCCATATTTCAGAGCTGCAACATCACTGAAGTGCCCAAAAGCACAAGGTGTGCAATACTCAGAGACATGGCCAAGGTAAGAAAGGCAGAAAGTCGACCACCACTGAACAAGACACACAAGCTGAAACGTCAAGACTGGGCCAAGAAATATATCAAGACTGATTTTTCTAAGGTTTTATGGACTGATGAAATGAGAGTGAGTCTTGATGGGCCAGATGGATGGGCCCGTGGCTGGATTGGTAAAGGGCAGAGAGCTCCAGTCCGACTCAGACACCAGCAAGGTGGAGGTGGAGTACTGGTTTGGGCTGGTATCATCAAAGATGAGCTTGTGGGGCCTTTTCGGGTTGAGGATGGAGTCAAGCTCAACTCCCAGTCCTACTGCCAGTTTCTGGAAGACACCTTCTTCAAGCAGTGGTACAGGAAGAAGTCTGCATCCTTCAAGAAAAACATGATTTTCATGCAGGACAATGCTCCATCACACACAAGTACTCCACAGCGTGGCTGGCAAGAAAAGGTATAAAAGAAGAAAATCTAATGATATGGCCTCCTTGTTCACCTGATCTGAACCCCATTGAGAACCTGTGGTCCATCATCAAATGTGCGATTTACAAGGAGGGAAAACAGTACACCTCTCTGAACAATGTCTGTGAGGCTGTGGTTGCTGCTGCACGCAATGTTGATGGTGAACAGATCAAAACACTGACAGAATCCATGGATGGCAGGCTTTTGAGTGTCCTTGCAAAGAAAGGTGGCTATATTGGTCACTGATTTGTTTTTGTTTGGTTTTTGAATGTCAGAAATGTATATTTGTGAATGTTGAGATGTTATATTGGTTTCACTGGTAAAAATAAATAATTGAAATGGGTATAAATTAGTTTTTTGTTAAGTTGCCTAATAATTATGCACAGTAATAGTCACCTGCACACACAGATATCCCCCTAAAATAGCTAAAACTAAAAACTACTTCCAAAAATATTCAGCTTTGATATTAATGAGTTTTTTGTGTTCATTGACAACATGGTTGTTGTTTAATTATTAATGTTGTAAAATTAATCCTCAAAAATACAACTTGCCTAATAATTCTGCACTCCCTGTATTCTTGCCTCATCTACTCGCCTGTATATAGTATGCATCATCAAAAAGGTGTAAACTGAATTTTATCTTTTAATATCACTGTTTTAGTACATTACAGCACTTTAAGGTTGCACTAAGGATTCTTTAGCCTGTCTTCAGTTCACCTCCGTCTGCGGCTTGATCAGCTCTATAACGGTTTTACTGCGTAATTAATCTGTGTTTAAAATGAAGTGGTGCAACGACTCGATTTAAAATAAAACCCAAATCAACAAATCCTTTAAACTTTGCTTAATTTAATCCTCATTGGTGCAACTCACAGTGTTTTTATAGTGTTTTTCACGTTAAGCGTTTTAAAAATGTCCCGCTGTTTTCAGTGATTGAAATACTGCAGCAGGTGCTGTATATGGATCATAAGTGCCCAAAACGTGCATCTTGTTCACATATTTTTGTTTTAAGATGGACATTTGACAAGCTTGTGCTGCCGTTCTGTGGAGTTCTATGGTGGTTTTTCCCTCCAAGGCTCCGCAACAGTCACGTGACTGAAAACTATGGATACTTGTCCAAAACCTCAGTTAGTGATCTCAGCTCAGTGCTAAGCGTCAAAGAGAAAGACAAACCAAGCCAATGAGTAAGTCAGGGTCAGAATCCTCCGGTAGTGATTGAGGGCCAGGTGGGGGCCCTTTCAGCTCAAACGGACCTTGAAGGCGGCTGATTGAATTCCCACTTCCTCTCTGTGTTTCCCTCTCAGCGGTGTGGACAGCAGGAGTGTATCCTGAACGGCACTTCATTCTGCTCCACTACACTTTCCACACTCAATGTGCTTATTGTTCCCCCTTACACACTTTTACACACATACACCATCAGAGAAGAAGGACAGCGGAACTCACACATGTTTTACAGTTATGGTAGTCACTTAAGTTTTAATGAAACCGAACAATATTCAACACAAAATGCAAGCTTCCATATGGCATGTGCAGTGTGATATGAAAGCTTGTTTCCTCCAGGGAATAAAACTGTTTAAAAGATAATTGCAACTTTTTCTCTCACAATTCTGACTTTTTTTCTCACAATTTTGAGTTTATATCTCACAATTCTGACTTTATAACTGACAATTTTGAGTTTATATCACACAATTCTGACTCTATAACTTGCAATTCTGACTTTATAACTCACAATCAATTTTGAGTTTATATCACAATTTTCAGTTTATATCTCACAATTCTGACTTTATAACTTGCAATTTTGAGTTTATATCTCACAATTCTGACTTTATAACTTGCAATTTTGAGTTTATATCTCACAATTCTGACTTTATAACTTGCAATTCGGACTTTATAACTCACAATTTTAAGTTTATATCTCAATTTTGAGTTTATATCTCACAATTCTGAGTTTATATCTCACAATTCTGACTTTATAACTTGCAATTCTGACTTTATAACTCACAATCAATTTTGAGTTTATATCTCACAATTTTGAGTTTATATCTCACAATTCTGACTTTATAACTTGCAATTCGGACTTTATAACTCACAATTTTGAGTTTATATCACACAATTCTGACTCTATAACTTGCAATTCTGACTTTATAACTCACAATTTTAAGTTTATATCTCAATTTTGAGTTTATATCTCACAACTCTGAGTTTATATCTCACAATTCTGACTTTATAACTTGCAATTTTAAGTTTATATCTCACAATTCTGAGTTTATATCTCACAATTCTGACTTTATAACTCGCAATTCTGACTTTCTAAGTCAACTGCGAGTTATAGAGTCAGAATTGTAAGATATAAACTATAGCAATTAAAAAATATATAAATTTTATATATTATAAAGTTATAAAAAAGTCATTATAAAGGATTTTTTATATTTAGTTTATAACTCGCAATTCTGACTTTGTAACTCACAATTCTGACTTTATAACTAGCAATTGCAACTTTATATCTCGTAATTCTAAGAATAAAAGTCAGAATTGTGAGATAAAAAGTCGCAATTACCTTTTTTATTTTCTTTATTCTGTGACGAAAACAAGCTTCCATGTGAGCTACATACTAAAGAAAAG
Organism: Romanogobio albipinnatus; assembly: GCA_023566225.1. Lineage (NCBI taxonomy): Eukaryota > Metazoa > Chordata > Actinopteri > Cypriniformes > Gobionidae > Romanogobio > Romanogobio albipinnatus. Next base: position 12,498,510 of record CM042255.1, on the reverse strand, counting down.
TATATGTAAAACAGAATGCAGTATGCAGTCACATGCTGTCAGCTGTCACATGACTTAGGTAGGTTGTTTGATTAATTCAATTATTTGATTTTATGTTAAAATGTCTTTTGGGAGTCCAATCAAGTAACAGGTAGAGAAGACGTAAAATTGTGGTTTGACATCGCTCTCTGTTCATTTATCATGCTGGTGAAAGAATGTCATGTGCATTGCATTGTGGGATATAGTACTCCATTAGCTCTGCTTGTACAGTGCACATATTGGTAGTAGCAGCTCATTTGATTACTCCATGCATACATACAGCTTACAAATGACAGCGGACCTAATACATACTGCTTACTTCAAAGACCGTATCACTGTGTCATTCTAAATATATTCAAAACCATTCCATCAAAATTACACATACAAGAACCCATAGAATTTGTATTATTTTCTCATGATCATGACTTACTTTTCTTATGATCTCAATATAACAAATGTTGCTGTCTTGGGATTTCAACTCAGTGTATTCTTAGAAACATATATATATATATATATATATATATATATATATATATATATATATATATATATATATATATATATATATATATATATATATATATATATATATATATATATATATATATATATATATATATATATATATATATATATATATATATATATATATATATATATATATATATATATATATATATATATATATATATATATATATATATGTGGTCAACGTGTTGATCTTCAATAATTTCCAAATATTTTCCCAGCAATCCTGAAATATAACATCTGGAATGTTGTAGATTACACAACATTTATAACGCAGAACATTGTAGAACATCTCATAAGGCCACAGTTGTTTGTCTCTAGATCAATACCCTCTATTTATGCTTTCCCTCGAAATCGAGCAAAACCGTGTTTATGACTCAATTCAAGTCTGTAGTTGGCTGACTCAAAAAGTGCACCCTGCATCCTGTTGCATAGACATGTATCTATTAACATTTCGGTCTAGACCCCTTGGTCCCTGCTACATAGACTCAGAGGCACCATAAGTATCCACTTAAATTTATTGGACTCCCTTAAAACCACAAACTCAGTGTTGAGCTGCCGGTTGTCTGAGGCCCCTCTCTCAACACCCATGTAGTGAAAGTCCTGTCTAATAACAAGACAGACGTGGGCTGCGGCGACGTCAGCAGTCGCAGGCCAACAGCGTCGGATCCGGCTGATCCGTTACAATGGACTGCTGTCACCGACCCCTCCACCCCGGGATTCGGAGGGAGTGTCTGGATATGAAGGCCAGGGTTGGTGCTGTTCATCCAGGCAGAGAGTGGCCCCCAGGGATTACGCAGGGGCCGACGGACAGACAAGCCGACTGCAGCACCATGCCGCCATCCACTTTTGAGGAAATGACCCCATGCTAAGTGCTGCCTGACATACTAGAGAGGCTAGTGATAAAGTAATTGGCAAACGTAGAGACTAATCTCACTGTTGAGCATTTACAGGCTGATCTGAAGCTCTGATAAGCACAACCTAGACCGCTTACCTGCTTATCTTAGCATTGCGCAAGCAACTAAAAGACTTAAGATGAAGTTCTGACTGAGAACTGTTGAGAAGGCTAGGATTTGAATGCACTTTTTCAAAGTATTAGACAGTAATTGTGTTCAGGCATTGTTTCCTATATTTTTTAATCCATATATCTGTCACAAATTGGCTGTAGTAATCGCACAACGATGGAGAATTAAACAAAAACTTTAATCATAAATCCAACAGGGAACACGCAGGAGATTACAGGAATAATATGCATACATAACCATGTAAAACATAGACAAAACCGAATAAAGAACAGAAGGAAGTCAGGGCTTAAATACACACAGGGACTAATAAACATAACATGGAACAGGTGCATAACTCAAATCTGAAACCACAGCAACTAACAGGGAATGATAACGCAGGCAACAGTATATGTTTCCGCATTTTGGGATATTGCATCAAAAAAGGCTGAATGGAAACGCCAAGATGCGCATAAATTCTAAAAATGTGCATAAAAAACGTATGCGCTCGTTTGAGTCGGATACATTTTATATCCGATATGAAAACATGCGCATAAACTACGATGGAAATGCATTTACCAAATAAATTCCTCGATGCGCATAAAGAAAAAATAATGTGACCTTCGCTATGTAACAGCATAACTGTACTAACCAGCAAAAAAATCTTGTTTGCAAAGCATCTGAAATGTGTTTTGGTCATTCAGAAGTCTGTTGTCAAAGATGCGCAGTATATTTCCCTCCTAGAACTGTCTTACATGACTGCATTCCCAAACAGCAGCATCTGCCTCTGAAAGCATGACAACAAGTTTATTGAGACGCACAAGTTTCTCTGAGACGCAAATCATTTATTATATACGAAAATGATTATATATGGTGGCTTCTCCTATGTTTCTTAGTGATTTTTTAGCTGTAGTTTATCAGGAAGTGATGATTATGTTCTCTTTGACTCACTGGATGGAAACGGTGCTTTATTCGCAAATGTTTTATGCGATATTGAAATTTTGCGTATACATTACATTCGCAAATTTGGATGGAAACATAGCTAGTAACAGGAAAACAACACCAAATCACAAATGAAACTAACATAACCCTGACAATAGGTGTGTTCTACTTTGTTACTTTACTTTGTCATACAGTCATACATCTGCACAGCGCAGATTCAAGTTAAATAACACCTAATGTCGTTCCCACCAGTGGTGTTTTGAAATGTTCTGAAATAGTAAAAAAAAAAAAAAAATATATATATATATATACAGTGCGGCAAAAAAGTATTTAGTCAGCCACCAATTGTGCAAGTTCTCCCACTTTAAAAGATGAGAGAGGCCTGTAATTTTCATCATAGACACTTCAACTATGAGAGACAGAATGAGGAAAGAAAATCCAGAAAATCACATTGTCTGATTTTTTAAGTATTTATTAGCAAATTATGGTGGAAAATAAGTATTTGGTCACCTACAAAAAAACAAGATTTCTGGCTCTCACAGACCTGTAACTTCTTCTTTAAGAGGCTCCTCTGTCCTCCACTCATTACCTGTATTAATGGCACCTGTTTGAACTCGTTATCAGTATAAAAGACACCTGTTCACAACCTCAAACAGTCAGACTCCAAACTCCACTATGGCCAAGACCAAAGAGCTGTCAAAGGACACCAGAAACAAAATTGTAGACCTGCACCAGGCTGGGAAGACTGAATCTGCAATCAGCTTGGTGTCAAGAAATCAACTGTGGAAGCAATTATTAGAAAATGGAAGACATACAAGACCACTGATAATCTCCCTCGATCTGGGGCTCCACGCAGGACTCACCCCAAAAATCCCAGAACCACACGGGGGGACCTAGTGAATGACCTGCAGAGAGCTGGAACCAAAGTAACAAAGGCTACCATCAGTAACACACTACGCCACCAGGGACTCAAATCCTGCAGTGCCAGACGTGTCCCCCTGCTTAAGCCAGTACATGTCCGGGCCCATCTGAAGTTTGCTAGAGAGCATTTGGATGATCCAGAAGAGGATTGGGAGAATGTCATATGGTCAGATGAAACCAAAATAGAACTTTTGGTAAAAACTCAACTTGTCGTGTTTGGAGGAGAAAGAATCCTGAGTTGCATCCAAAGAACACATTTTACATTTACATTTACATTTAACACCATACCTAATGTGAAGCATGTGGGTGGAAACATCATGCTTTGGGGCTGTTTTTGTGCAAAGGGACCAGGTGATCCGTGTAAAGGAATGAATGAATGGGGCCATGTATCGTGAGATTTTGAGTAAAAACCTCCTTCCATCAGCAAGGGCATTGAAGATGAAATGTGGCTGGGTCTTTCAGCATGACAATCCCAAAAACATCGCCCGGGCAACAAAGGAGTGGCTTCTAAAACACAAGTGATTTATACACTTTTTAATGTCACATTTTGAAATATTGGCTTTGTTTTATTTTTTGTAATATAGATTATTTTCAATTGGGAACAACAGACGCTGTTGTGTTAGGCCACGTAAAATCACAGAGCAGCGCATGCTGAGGTGCACAGTGTGCAGAAGTCTCCAATTTTTCTGCAGAGTCAACAGCTATAGACTTCCAAACTTTGTGTGGCCTTCAGATTACCTCAAGAACAGTGCGTAGAGAGCTTCATGATGAGCAGCTTCATCCAAGCCTTACATCACCAAATGTAATGCAAAGCATTGGATGCAGAGGTGTAAAGCACGCCGCCACTGGACTCTAGAGACGTGTTCTCTGGAGTGACCAACCACGCTTCACTGTCTGGCAATCTGATGGACGAGTCTGGGTTTGGCGGTTGCCAGGAGAACGGTACTTGCCTGACTGCATTGTGCCAAGTGTAAAGTTTGGTGGAGGGAGGATTATGTCGTGGGGTTGTTTTTCAGGGGTTGTGCTTGGCCGCTTAGTTCCAGTGTAAGGAACTCTTAATGCTTCAGCATACCAAGACATTTTGGGCAATTTCATGCCCCCAACTTTGTGGGAACAGTTTGGGGATGACCCCGTCCTGTTCCAAAAAGACTGCTCACCAGTGCACAAAGCAAGGTCCATAAAGACATGGATGAGTGAGTTTGGTGTGGAGGAACTTGTCTGGCCGGCACAGAGTCCTGACCTCAACCCGATAGAACTAGCCTAGAAATCTAGACGCACCCTAGCAGCAGAACATTTATTTTGAGTGTAGTCTAGCAACTCTCGGTAGACCTGAGAGCTGGAAAAACCAAACTCTGGTCGGGCCAATCACAGCGTGTGTAGAGTCGGTGGGCGGGCTTAACATAATGACGGCACGTCATGGCAGAGTTGCGGAGGTTCTGCGTGCTACTCGTAAACAAATAAGCTGAATCAGCTTTGGCCGCGACTCTGGAAGACTTGGAGTTAAGCTTTTTTTGAGAAAAGAAAAAAGAACGGCACTGAAGTCATTCTTAAGAAAAGAAGATATGTTCGAAGTTTTGCCTACCAGATACGGCCCTGTCAATGGTGAGTGTGATCTTGATGTGGGTCTGGCTTGTTAGGCTACGATAGAACACCTCTGGGATGAATTAGAGCGGAGACTGCGAGCCAGGCCTTCTCGTCCAACATCAGTGCCTGACCTTACAAATGCGCTTCTAGAAGAATAGTCAAAAATTAATAAAAAAGTTAATGTAAAGGTAGACGTCCCAAAATTTTGGGCAATATAGTGTACTCTACCAGTACAGTAATTTTTTTTTAATCCATACAACTCCTGTTTCCCATGAACAACTTGTCATACAATAAGTCTGTATGACAAGTAAACATCTGCTAAAATTGGTGACATATTGCTGGCAAATGTATATATATATATATATATATATATATATATATATATATATATATATATATATATATATATATATATATATATATATATATATATATATATATATACACACTCACCTAAAGGATTATTAGGAACACCCGTTCAATTTCTCATTAATGCAATTACCTAATCAACCAATCACATGGCAGTTGCTTCAATGCATTTAGGGGTGTGGTCCTGGTCAAGACAATCTCCTGAACTCCAAACTGAATGTCAGAATGGGAAAGAAAGGTGATTTAAGCAATTTTGAGCGTGGCATTGTTGTTGGTGCCAGACGGGCCGGTCTGAGTATTTCACAATCTGCTCAGTTACTGGGATTTTCACGCACAACCATTTCTAGGGTTTACAAAGAATGGTGTGAAAAGGGAAAAAACATCCAGTATGCGGCAGTCCTGTGGGCGAAAATGCCTTGTTGATGTTAGAGGTCAGAAGAGAATGGGCCGACTGATTCAAGCTGATAGAAGAGCAACTTTGACTGAAATAACCACTCGTTACAACCGAGGTATGCAGCAAAGTATTTGTGAAGCCACAACACGCACAACCTTGAGGCGGATGGGCTACAACAGCAGAAGACCCCACCGGGTACCACTCATCTCCACTACAAATAGGAAAAAGAGGCTACAATTTGCACAAGCTGACCAAAATTGGACAGTTGAAGACTGGAAAAATGTTGCCCGGTCTGATGAGTCTCGATTTCTGTTGAGACATTCAGATGGTAGAGTCAGAATTTGGCGTAAACAGAATGAGAACATGGATCCTTCATGCCTTGTTACCACTGTGCAGGCTGGTGGTGGTGGTGTAATGGTGTGGAGGATGTTTTCTTGGCACACTTTATGTCCCTTAGTGCCAATTTGGCATCGTTTAAATGCCACGGCCTACCTGAGCATTGTTTCTGACCATGGCCATCCCTTTATGACCACCATGTACCCATCCCTCTGATGGCTACTTCCAGCAGGATAATGCACCATGTCACAAAGCTCGAATCATTTCAAATTGGTTTCTTGAACATGACAATGAGTTCACTGTACTAAAATGGCCCCCACAGTCACCAGATCTCAACCCAATAGAGCATCTTTGGGATGTGGTGGAACGGGAGCTTCGTGCCCTGGACGTGCATCCCACAAATCTCCATCAACTGCAAGATGCTATCCTATCAATATGGGCCAACATTTCTAAAGAATGCTTTCAGCACCTTGTTGAATCAATGCCACGCAGAATTAAGGCAGTTCTGAAGGCGAAAGGGGGTCAAACACAGTATTAGTATGGTGTTCCTAATAATCCTTTAGGTGAGTGTATATACTGAATATATATATATATATATATATATATATATATATATATATATATATATATATATATATATATATATATATATATATATATATATATATATATATATATATATATATATATATATATATATATATATATATATATATTTATTACATTTATTATGCTTCTTTGTAGCTTTTTTTAAAATAAATTAACAGAAAAAAACTCTAATTAAGACTATAGTTAAAATAGCTTTAAAATAAAATACAATTTGTTTTACTTGATTTTTTTTAAACAATTTTTATGTTTATTTTTTTTTTATTTAATATTCAACAATATTATTGCTGTTGTATGAGAACTGCACTGAGCTGGACAATGGCATCACTGTTTTCTGCAGAACTGCTTTAAAGATGAAACGAACTAATTTAATAATTAATTATCTTTACAACAGAACTGACTTCAGTTCAGTTCCTGTTATCACTGAACAGCTGTTTTGAAACAATCTGTATAGACCCTTTTCACATTTCCGGGTTTCTCAGAGCGGAAGTCGTCATAGTTGGCAATACATTAAATCATTTTTTTGTGTGTACCCATTTGCTCACATAGCAAAAGAAAAATGCCACAGTAGTGATTTCATAACTTTCAAAAAGAGGGAAAAATAGAGTGAGATTGATAACGGCAGTGAAAAGAGAGAAATATGTTAATTTTTACCATCACTCCCATAGACGCAATTACTAAACACCCTCACAGCAGCGGTAACCTTTTTATTGTAATTTGATGCAAAAGTAATAAAATACAAAGTATTAGTGTTATAAATTTACATATATTTTTAAAAAAATGAAAATACAAAAAACGTTGCAGGATTTACAATATTAAATCTTTGTCTGTGAAAAGGGTCTATTGTATAAAGCACTACATAAATACTGGTTTAAAAAATAGCATATGGGTTTGAAACCTGAATAAATTTGGGTGAGCTATTCATTTTAAATGGTTGAAAGCTTACAACAACACTAATCATGTCAAACTCCTGACATATTTAACATAAGAAGACATGCGGACTGACACGGCTTGTAATCAATGTGTATTGAATGAGACAGATGTTTCAGCATCATCATGACATACGGCCAGTCAGTGGTCATCCCGTAGTCATACTGACTGAATGAGTCACTCTTTGTGGCTTTTTCATCCAGGATATTTCACAACGGAACTAAACTGTGGATTAGAAGTGTGTGAAAGAGTCCTTCCGAGAAGGCAAACCTCATGTTTGGGCTGCCTAAGAAAACAAACACGGAATCGGAAGGGAAAGGGAGAATTGTAAACATACTGTTGTTCTCTTTTTCCTGTATTTTTTCTTAATTTCTCATGAAAATGGTAAGAAGAGATCAAACTGATCTTTACATGTGTTCAGCGGCGCCCTCACATATTTAACGCTTGTATTCTTTTGACGCTTGTATTCGTCTTGTTAAAAAGAGGTAATGAAAACAGCTTTGCATTTCTGCAGGCGACATAATCAAAGCCTCATTGGCTGCTCTTTGAACACATCTTTATTTTTGCACATTGACAGAACAAAGCTTTCCTGGAACCAGCCAGAGTGGCCCACACATCCATTCTGTAATTTATGAATTTGAAAGAAAATGAGTTTTAAAATTCAAGATATTCTAAAATTAAACCACATCAGAAAGATGAAGTGCCATTAGCGCAGTTAGGGGTTGGTAAGCAATACCGAAATGTAATGTTAAGATATACAATTATAGAAACTCATATAAAAGATGATAACTGTAATAAAAACTATAATTAAAATACAGCTTTAATTGTAATCAAAGTGGACAAAAACAGTACCCGTATATTGAAAAAAAACCCCGTAATAAACTAAATAAAAAACTATAGTTAAAGGGTTAGTTCACCCAAAAATGAATATGTCATTAGTTACTCACCCTCATGTCGTTCCAAACCCATAAGACTTGTTCATCTTCAGAACACAAATAAACATCTTTTGATGAAATCTGAGCACTTTCTGTTATCCATTGAGAGCTACGCAACTACCACCTTGATGCTTCAAAAAGTTAATAAAGAGATTGTAAAACTAATTAATATTAATTGAGCAGTTTAGTCCAAATTTTCTGGAGAGACTCAATCACTTTATATGATGAACAGATTTAATTTGGCTTTTATTCACAAATAAACACTGATCTAAGAACATAAACAGAATCTTAACCGAACATGCTTGACACTCAAGAACAAACCTCATTGGTTCTTGTGTCGCGTAACACATGAGAATGAACTTCATTGGTTCTTGCTGAAGCTCAAACGTGCTGCTTAACATGAGAATGAACCTCATTGGTTCTTGCTGAAGCTCAAACGTGCTGCGTAACACGAGAATTAACCTCATTGGTTCTTGCTGAAGCTCAAACGTGCTGCGTAACATTAGAATGAACCTCATTGGCTCTTGCTGAAGCTCAAACATGCTGCGTAACGCAAGAATGAACCTCATTGGTTCTTGCTGAAGCTCAAACGTGCTGTGTAACATGAGAATGAGCCTCATTGGCTCTTGCTGAAGCTCAAACATGCTAGGTAACGCAAGAATGAACCTCATTGGTTCTTGCTGAAGCTCAAACGTGCTGCGTAACACACAAGAATGAACCTCATTGGTTCTTGCAGAAGCTCAAACGTGCTGCGTAACACGAGAATTAGCCTCATTGGTTCTTGCTGACGCTTAAACGTGCTGCATAACACGAGAATGAGCCTCATTGGTTCTTGCTGAAGCTCAAACGTGCTGCGTAACACGAGAATGAGCCTCATTGGTTCTTGCTGAAGCTTAAACGTGCTGCATAACACGAGAATGAGCCTCATTGGTTCTTGCTGAAGCTCAAACGTGCTGCATAACACGAGAATGAGCCTCATTGGTTCTTGCTGAAGCTTAAACGTGCTGCATAACACGAGAATGAGCCTCATTGGGTCTTGCAGAAGCTCAAACGTGCTGCATAACACGAGAATGAGCCTCATTGGCTCTTGCTGAAGCTCAAACATGCTGCGTAACGCAAGAATGAACCTCATTGGTTCTTGCTGAAGCTCAAACGTGCTGCGCAACACACAAGAATGAACCTCATTGGTTCTTGCTGAAGCTCAAACGTGCTGCGTAACATGAGAATTAACCTCATTGGTTCTTGCTGAAGCTCAAACGTGCTGCGTAACACACAAGAATGAACCTCATTGGTTCTCGCAGAAGCTCAAACGTGCTGCATAACATGAGAATGAACCTCATTGGTTCTTGCTGAAGCTCAAACGTGCTGCGTAACATGAGAATGAACCTCATTGGTTCTTGCTGAAGCTCAAACTGCATAAATGCATACATGTAAATGTAAATGTAAATGTAAATATAGATCTCTCTTATAGTACATCCGCCAAAAGATGGAGAAAATATTACTTTATCAATTGTATTATACACAAATCATGAATTAAACAATTTCATATTCAACAATAGAGCAAAATAAATAAATAACTAGGCCTACCGAAGTAAATAAATTAACTATTTTTAATAGCTATAAATAAGTCATTTCTGCAGACAAGTGACGTTTCCTTAACTCCTCCATGGTCAATTTTATTTTAGACATTTTAAAATATCACTCTCTCACAAAAAAATGGCACATCAATAAGCGCAGCCTACTACCCCTCACAATCACGTATGTTTCTCAAATCATGGGCACTACACAATCTGCAGAAATCTGCTGAGTTTTCTGGGGAATTCTGCATTACTTGATTGTAGCTATGAGTTTTACATTGCTATGAACTGGTTAACACTGGCATTAGCCAAAGTTAGCAAAGAAAGAAATGTTGTTGTTGTTGTTGTTGATGTGCCTAGGCCTAACACTTCCGTGGATATTCCGTATTGTAGAAAGCAAAGCGCCTCAACTGAAAAAACATCCACATGGTTCCGGCTTTTTGGGAGTCTGAAACCGATATTTTTTTAAACCGTGTCCCAGAGTGGATTAATCTGAAACCGACACCCTTGCGTTTTCGTATGTACAGCCAATCTTCTTCTCCGTTTTTTGTGTATTTCTGTGGCAGAATTACAGCGCCACATACTGGTCTGGCATGTATACTCATTTTGAATCGGTTTCAGTGGTTTCGTGTGCACGCTGATATTTCTTGAGACGAGGGGAAAAAAGATCAGATAGGGAAAGCTCTGCCTTCGTGTGGATTTGGCCTAAGTTTACGCACTCTATTAAATTATTTGCAGGGTTAATGGAAGTGGACAGGCTCTACAATGTTCTTTTTGCATGCTTCGCTTGTTTTGGTTCTCTGATTGGTGGAGATTGTTTGCAGAATCATTGGTAATGTAGTTTTTCACTAGGAATCACTGTTAAACATGGTTATTTAAAAGATGAGTTGAAATAATGCAGGCTGCTGATGGCTTTGACAAAATCACAGTGTCTTCAATGCTATATAAGTTATCGTTCAAAACCAAATGAATGTGAATCTTACTTCCAGAGTACTTGCACTTTATAGGATAAAAAAGAGGAATGAAATTAAACCAAGAGTAATTTTTATTCAACCAATGCTTGGCTGCTCAACTGATTTTCTGGTCAGGAGGAATTCGAACTGTAAGGGCCACATGTGTAGGGTCGCCGTCAGACTGTCTCCCTCGCAGGACGAGGTAACCACAAGCCCCCCGAGCACGACATGAGGCACGGAGACCACAAACACACACTGAACACGTACATTCTGCTCTCTTGTCTCTCTCTTCATCCCATTCTGTTCTCCTGAGGGAAAGATCTTGTTCTCCTTTTTAACCTTTCATTGCCCTGTGGTTCTATAACTTTGTAGATGTTTGTGGATTTTTAAAACAAGAGTCTATGAAATCAAAATATATTCCTGACAACCTTTTTTTCTTTCCCGCTCACCCTTCCCAAACTTTACTGGAAGCAAGGTCAGAGAAATAACGTGATATTTTACCCTTGGTTGGATGGAAGAAGAGGACAGGAAGTTATGGAACCTGAGCCAGTGGAGGCTATTCAGGGCCGGATCTTAGTGTTCTGCGGGTTTGTTTGTGTGTGTGTGTGTGTGTGTGTGTGTGTGTGTGTGTGTGTGTGTGTGTGTGTGTGTGTGTGTGTGTGTGTGTGTGTGTGTGTGTATAAGGGAGTCATGATCCTCCTGTAGCCGGTTAATTCCTCCCTTCATTCTCCACACAGATTCCACAAACAGCTGGCACTGCTCTTAAATGTCACCAGCATTTATTGTAGAATGTATCTGCTTATTAGTGTCAAACAGGAGCGATTCAATGTGGTCTGCTTCCCTTCCCTGGACTCGCCATCTCTCTCCTCCAAGTCTGTTAGATGGGTTAAATAAGGGCCCTTTTGGTTGAACTGGAAATCATGCAGCAACCACATAATGTAGCCGATTTTTTTCAGTCATTTTGCAACTGTATGCATTTTAAACTGTTTAATAAATAGATTACTAAATATTTACTAGAAGTAAACGTGAGTGGTGCTTGCCCACAAAATGATCACGATGCTAAGATGAGGAGTGTCTTACTATTAGATTAGATTAGATTCAAGTTTATTGTCATTACACATGTACAAGTACAATGCAACGAAATGTGTTTGGAGCAAGCCTCCGAGCCGCAGCTAGTATGTAAAGCGCCGCCAAACGCTCTCCAGAAAAAACAAACAAAAAGATCAGCGCTAAAGCAATATCTCAGTATCTCATTTGACAGATAGTTTTTTTTCCTGTATTGGTTCTATATAAAAATGTTGATACAATGTAAAGTATCAGCTCTGGCTCTTGTTTTAAATTATTGTGTTCTATTATGCTTGATATTGTCATCTGTTGACGTTGTACAAGCAGAACATGGTGGTTGGGCGGTGTTTACTTGTTCCGCCCCACCACTATGATTGGACAGCTGGGTAAAAAGTAACAGTGATGAATGCTGTGTTTTACCCAAAGCTGAACATTCGTCAACACTTGGTGGCCGGTAAAAAATGCGAAATGCTTATCATTCAGCGTGAAATAGGCGCTCAGTGCTTTGTCACGCTGCAGGCATTTTAAAAACGTGGCGCTTCCTTTGAAAACAATTGGAAAAATACAATAAGCTGTTAAGTCTTGTACATTTGTCTTTTTGTCCGATTTTCAAATTACATTTTTGGTTGTGAAATACTTCCAGAATCAATATCGCGGAAAAAATGGACAGACACAGTTGCATTCTAAAGGGTACATTTGCATCACCTCTGCATTGATTTTTTTTTTTTTTAATTCAAAGAACTTACTGTCACGATGCTAGGGTGTGCGCTACTACAGTATGTGTTTGCTAGGATGGTTTTGGATGTTGCCAGGGTCTGGGACACCGCTTTAGTGGGGTGAAGGTGGTGAAGGTGAGCTAGATTTAGCTCAAGACCCTCCTACTATAAAATATATTTTTAATGTTTTATAGATTAGGTCAGACCTATGTACAGATTTGTCTCTATATTGGCGTAATGGATCCAGTCTTCAAGCAAAATGTTTGTTCGTTGGCCAGTGGAGAACTGGCCCCCCGACTGAGCCTGTTTTTTTCTCCATTCTGTCACCTAATGGAGTTTGGGTTCCTTTGCCACTGTCACCTCTGGCTTGCTTAGTTGGGGACACTTAATATTCAACAATATTATTGATCAGACTACACTGACACTATTGGATGAGAACTGAACTGAGCTGGATGATGACATCACTATTTCTGCAGAACTGTTTATAGATGAAATTAACTGATTCAATAATTGATATTTACAACAGAACTGAATCAACAATGAACTGACTTCAGCTGAATTTTCTTTTAGAGCTGCTGTACAGACGAAATTAATGCTGTTGCATTATTGAATAATTTGCCTGTTATCACTGTAAAGCAGCTTTGAAATAATCTGTATTTTATAAATCACTATCCATTAGTATGAGCAATAGTGAGAGTGATGATTGCTAATTGTGTACAGCACCAAATACTTTGGCCTTGCTCATCTCGGGTCACAAAAGTGTTTGTTTGTCCTTCAAGTGCTTTGAAGCATGTTTTCGCATCTGGTTCTCAAATATGCATCTCAAGCTGTCTTGGTTTGGCACTGGGGGCATGCGGGTAAGACTCGCTTGGAGACGTCTATTTTAAATATGCAGTCAATGTATCAGAACTGGCAGATGAAACAGTGTTACACACCAAGCCGACGGTCGGGCAATGTCACGACGTCGTTGAACGTCTGTCAGCTCAGTTTCTGAGGTGTGTTCCGCACCATCGTCATAAGTCGGACTCCGTTGCCGTTTTTTTGGCCGATTGAGCAAGTTGAAACGCCTGGCAGTCGGTGAGACAGATCACTCTAGTAAACTAGTGCACATGAAGAATAGCAAAAGTGATGAAAGTGAGCAAACTAGAGGTAAGAGTGCACACGCGTGAGTGAGTACTCAATACATTTGGATGATTCTGATTCTATAATCTTGATTGATGTGACTGGCTCGGCTTTACGTCTTCAGAGACTCAAACTGCAGTGCAGATAGTATGCATGGAAACTTCTGAACCCTGTATTTCACCTAATTAAAGGAGACCTTAGTCTGTGCGTAAAATGCCCACGAGATCCTTGTTAAGAAAAAAATGAGGGAAAATTCTGGGTTTGGATATCTGAATATGAGTGCCATTGACGTAGTATGAGCAAAATTGCATGCAACTGAATAATTTCTCCATGATCTGCTTTCAAACAATTACAGACCTCAGATCCCACAGAGAATTTTAAATGTACATGTTAGATGAAATTCTGATGTCAAGAAATAAGTAATCACCCCTTAAACCGCACTTTAAATTAGACTTTGGCGCATTTTATAAACTGCGGTTTGTCTTCGATAGTTTGCAGGGCTGTGAAATGCAGTGTGAATGCGACACTTAAGGTGATTTATGTTCCACTTCTTCTTTGTCCCGGCAGCTGAGTTTCCCCAGTAACCACAAAGTAAACTGGCTTTCTTTGACTATTCTTTAGTTTTTTGTTGTTTTATTACTGCAGCATACCCACAAACCTCTTTGTTTTGTCTTGTCTTTCTGCCTATGTACAGGCACAATAATGAACATTCTCAGCTTGGTCAATCATTTATGAAACTTTTCACACCAATCACAAAGTCGAGAAAGTTCTGCTGATAAAACACAGGACATTTTCAGACTCAGAGCATGTCAATGAACTTCAAATGAAAAAGAAAACAAACCACATTGTATTTTGTATTTCTGTAATCGTTTCCGTAATCAGGATGAGGGATAAATGTTATTTGCTGTGTTTTGGTTTTCTCCGGCCTGGTGACGGGAGAATTGAGCTGAGGCTGGGTCATCATTGCTTCCCAGTGGAACTCCCAAACCCGGCCAGATGCTAATGAAAACCTTCCCTCTCCGTTTAACAGCTCACAGATAAAAAAGCGGAACTCGAGAAGGATAGAGACAGTGCCAAACTCCCTATCTCGCCCTCTCAGATTTACTCTTCCACTTTGTGGAGCAGGGTTCTTGTCTGTCATTTGAGCTTTGCCATTAAGGGAAAAGCTGTGACAATATTCAAATGGTTCAAACTGATTGTTAACTATTACTTTAACTAAACCCAATCGGGGGTAGCATTCACATCTGGTTGATTCACTCAGGGGTGGGCCGTAGTTCTTGGCTAGTGTGGCGGCACAGACAGGTGATAATGAGGAGGCTGTTTGCTTTTACAGTAGGGCCGACGTGGGCCCCATGCAGTGGGGCACAAGGATGGTGTAGACCTCGTCAAGGACTACCGATGGGGCAGCAAGGGAGTGATTAAGTTTTTAGGGAGGTGGCGGGCAGATATGGGGGTTAGAGGCTAAAGAGAGGGGATTTATTAGGGCTGTAAATTACAGTCAGACGGCTTCCTCCTTCTCCTCCGGAGCTCCCTCCCCGCTTCCTTTCCTCTCGCCCTCCCTAGCTTCTCCACAAAGTCCTCATAGTTCCTGAAGTTTTAGGGGGCAGTAGAGACAGAACCCTCCTGGCTCAAAGGCGTCTTTGTGCACAAGAAACTAAGAGAAAGAGAGCGGATGAAAGATGGATATGAGAAAGCGAGTCAATCATTTGCATTGACAGATTATTGTGACCTTTGTGAATGTCATTAACACTTCATTCAAACAATCAGGCTTTGTCAGGGGTTGACACATCTCCTAATTGACCACTAGGGTGAACTTGTGTTAACGGAGGAGATGGAACACACTGCATGGTGTTTTTTGGGGGAAAAAACTTTGGAAACCCCCCTACGTCCAGTGAACGCCATCTTTTCATTCATTAGCTGGACAATATTCCAGTAGCCCTGGTAAATAGTAAGTGTAAAACTACACAAGCTGACTTTAACTGCATCCGGACATTTATTTGGCCCAGTAAATCAGAATATTCCATACTCCCTCGCCTGAATCCTGAATAAGCACACTATTTCACCTTCAACAGAAAAGCACTGTTGCATACTGCAAATGCTCCCCTGTTTGACTGGTGTGAATGGTGATAATTGTAGATCAATTCAAAAGCGCTTTCTTAAGGAAGAACGAACTGATGTGACGTAATTTTGAACAAAATCAACAAAAGTTCATTTTTGAGGTTCGAAACAGCTTGCCAAAGCAAACTTTCTGGAAAAGTTTGCTACAGCTGGAAAACACCTTTGTACTACCATTGGTCCGTGGTGTGCATAGAGGCTCCGCCTTCTTTCACGTCAAAATCTTTTCTGGTTAATTTCCTCTGTTCCTCTGTTCATTGAGGTCAGATGTCAACGAATAAAAACATGAACACACTGAGAGCTGCTTTATAGTAGAAATTGAAGCTGATGAAATGAGACACTGACATTGTTTTTCATGTTTAATACAGTAAAGCTGCTTGATTTTAAGCAATCTTTTGTATAAAGTGCTATATAAATAACTGTGACGTGACTTTATTATAGTGCAGAGTTGCAGAGCTCATTCAAACATATCCACGTTGCTATGATCAGATGCTTTTCTTATGCTTTATTAAAAAATTCTGTCATCAGAAGAGTATATGCATACTATATGCGCACCGAAATCGCTCATTTCAATGTGCAGGTCGCACATAATTTGCAGTTAATTTATTTTGCAGTATTTACATGGATTGTAACTCGTGGCGAGTTAACTGTGCATGTGTCAAACGCCTGTGTACGCATAAGTCAAAAGAAGTATACTTTGCAAGGATGTGCATTAGACTGTGCGCATACATGTAAAAAAGAGTATACTTTCCGCTTACTTTAGGGTACGTTTACACAACAACGATATACTAAAAACATAAATGTTTTTCCTTTTAGTTTTTCGTGTACAGATGACAACGGTGTCAAAACAATTCCCGTTCACAATGATCAAAAATGCAGTATTATTCATCCCAGGCCAGTAGTTGGCGATGTCACTTTGTAAAGGAAAACTTGTAATACGCATGCGCATGACGTCACTGTTTTCACAAATTAGAATTTGTGTAGTTTACATTGAGACGATAATGGTACCGTTTTCAAAAACTTGCACTTGCACAAAGTTTGCGTTTTCAGGCCCCATGCTGTTGTCGTATTAATGAACGGCCAAAATGCATAAAACGTTTTCCATTTTCAGTTGGAAACAATGTTATTTAAATGGCCCCTTAAAGGCCCCCTGAAATCAAAATTTAAGGTTAAACCTTAAGGTTATGAATAAGCTGGTGTGTTCCAAAATGATGACAAAATCCGCATTTAGGAGATATAAGTATTCCAAACTTATTTCCTCTCACTTCTGCCAATATGGATCACTGATTTGTATGCCATCACCGCGGATTTCATCTTATCATCAGCTTATCATCTGAAGCATCCCGCCCCCTAAGTAGACGCTGAAGCTGCAGCTGAAATCGGTCACTTGTTCACATATTTACTATTTTCTACATGGTGAATGGCACATAGTGCACTATATAGGGAACGATTCAGATAGTGTAAATATGCTTTCATGAGGCTAATGAAGTCTGGCTTCATGTTAGTTTCATGCACACCAGCACAGCGCACACACACAGTCTGCTCCAGAGACACGATAGCACAGAGCGGATATGTCATTTAGGGAGCGGAATAAAATGCGCAGCCTTAGAAAAACGATCCACGACGGTGAGAATGACCGTATTACCAGCCGAAGAAGGCAACCCGGTAACAAAATTAAACGCGATGTGAGACCAGGGACGCAAAGGAATGTGAAGAGGTCTAAGAAGACCCGCCGGAGGACTATTGCTAGACTTCAACAAAATGCTGGATATCGCACTCACGAGAAGGACGAAAAAAGGAAGGACGCGATATTCAAAGTGCCCAACAGGAGTGTTAAACACGGTCTTCCACTCGTTCCCCTTCCTTGATACGCACCAAATGGTAGGCATTACGCAAGTCTAATTTGGTGAATATCTTTGCGCCCTGTAGGATCTCAAAGGCTGACGACATAAGAGGCAAGGGATATCGGTTCTTGACTGTTATGTCGTTCAGCCCTCGATAGTCGATACAGGGATGCAAAGAACCATCCTTCTTCTTTACAAAGAAAAACCCCGCACCGGCGGGCGACGAAGAAGGGACAATAATCCCAGCATCGAGGGACTCTGAGAGATACTTCTCCAGAGCCTCTCGCTCAGGCGCCGAAAGGGAATACAATCTACCACGAGGAGGCGCGGTACCGGAGAGAAGCTCAATCCCACAGTCATAAGGGCGGTGAGGCGGCAAGGAAACCGCCCGGGAACGACTGAAAACCGCCCGCAGATCATGGTACTCCTCCGGAACTCCAGACAAATCATCAGGCTCCTCTTGGAAGACAGAAACAGAAGACACGGCAGAAACAGCAGAGACCAGACAATTCACATGACAGGACAAATTCCAACTATGAATAGACCCCTTAACCCAGTCAATCTGAGGATTATGCTGGATAAGCCAAGGATGCCCTAAAATAATGGGTGTATAGGGAGACTGAAAAACATAAAAAGAAATAGTCTCTTGGTGGTTACCGGAGACGATGAGACTCACCGGAACGGTGACGCGGCGAACCGAAGAGAGCTCTCTGCCGTCCAGGGCAAATACAGTAGTGGAGTCAGTTAAGTTGACCAAGGGAATCTTGTGCTCACAGACATGAAGAAAGCAGCAGTCGTAACGCATGACATGAAACAATGACCCAACAAGAGGCAGTAAGAACAAACACTAGATAAAGGGTAAGCACTCAAACAAAAGTGGGAACAGGTGTCATCGCAAGGCAGCGAGGCGCTGATTGCGATGACTAACAGGTGCAGGTAGACAGAGAGAAGATGAGCCTAACGAGCGAGTGAGAAAGTGTGTGTGTGTGTGTTGTGTGTGTGTGTGTGTGTGTGTGTGTGTGTGTGTGTGTGTGTGTGTGTGTGTGTGTGTGTGTGTGTGTGTGTGTGTGTGTGTGTGTGTGTGTGTGTGTGTGTGTGTGTGTGTGTGTGTGTGTGTGTGTGTGTGTGTGTGTGTGTGTGTGTGTGTGTGTGTGTGTGTGACTGAAACAATCAGGAAGGAGAGTGAGTGAAGAAAAGGATAGTGAGAAGCAAAGAGAAAGAACCTGACACATGACAGGATATGCACGAGTCAGTGCAGACAACAAAATATCGAACATATCAGACCCATTTGAATTCTGCACAGAATACTGTATTTCAAAACAATATTTAGGAGATAATGATGAGAAATGAGGCTCTAGTCAAACTGTGATACTATGTAAACAAAACGCTATTGGCTGTTTTAAAAAAGGGGAGGAGCTGCTTGAAATGTCCCGCCCTGTCTTCCTGTTTCAGGGGAAATTATGTCAACACATTGATTAATGCTGTGTGTTTCAAGGCACTTCAGTGGGCCTTTCAACTATTCTGTCGCTCATAGGTGCTGTTGGAACTACTTTTTAATAAAAAATAGATACATTTTAGCCTACTCTAAATGCATTATTCTACAAAATGCTTGCACCAGATTGAGTTTCGGAGCGCCATTTTAATACAAAATAATATTTAGCTAAATGCAACTTCATAATTATGAAAATATACCTGATTGAATTATGAATTATATTATTCAGCAGCTAGATCCAGTCCTCCAATCTGATTGGCCAAGCAGCAAGATCTAAACTGATACTTAATAAAACAGCACTGGGAAGCTTTTAATGTCACCCGTTTGTTTTCATGGTCAGAGTATGTGCATATTTAAAGCCGAGTGTATTGTGTAAATTTGCCTTCAGCAAGGAGAAATATTCAAATTAACCGGTCAATTTTCAGCTGAAACATAAGTTACTTGATATTAAAGTATAGTTCACCCAAAAAAATGATCTACTCACCCTGAAGTCATTTCAAATCCATAAGGCTTTTGTTCATCATGAACACAAAAGAGACACAATCACTTTATATGATGAACAGATTTAATATACATACATATTCACATATAAACGTTGATCAACGCGCACACACATAGAGCACATCAAGTGTTGTACACAGAAGCTCAAATGTGCTTGGATCTCACATGTCAGTCAATCATATTTGAGCTTCCATTTACCATATTTGATGCACTCTATATATGCATTTTTATTTTTATTTTTAATTTATGTTTTTTAGTCCAAACAATCAGTCAGTCATTTGGAATATGCCATGAAGTAAATGATGACTGTTGTTGTCCATGCAGTAGAACTAGCTTGAACACTGATTCAGTTGTTTTAAAGTTGGACTCATGCTCACTCCTGTACAACCGTCAAAACTCAGAACATCTCAAAGAATCGCTAAAACACACAGGAATCTCTTCAGGGTTATTTTTGGTACAGACGTTTGGATGACGATCGTGATGTGGGCAGAACGGTGAAAGCGAGGGTGCTGCACAGTGAGTGTATTGTAGCTTTTACACACAACAAGAGGTTAGCTTTATGCTTAGAGTGAATGGTAGGTTGGACGAGACAGGAACAGGGCGATGTATGTTATATATCACATCTACTCACACCAGGCATCGCAGTTTGTATGCACTGTAAACCCTAACGCTCAAAATACTTAATTGGTTTGAGTAAGACAAACTTAAATTAAACAAATTAGTTAACTTAAATGAACTGTTATGAGTATTTAGAACTTTCTTTTTCTTTTGAGTTCACAGCACTGACATATTTCAAGTAAACTGAATCGTATCATTGTTTTGAGTTGTACAAACTTGTTTATTTTCATTTAGACTAACTTAAGTTTAACTGAAACTGCATGGGCTGGAATTTTTTATGTTGTCATTATTTTGTCATGCAAGTTGTCATTTTCTGAATTAGTTTGCAGAATATTTCTTAACTTTAAAAAAATCTCATTCAACTTTTTGGAGTTCTGACAATTTATGGTTTACAGTGAAGTAAATAACTAATTTGATTGGCAAGAACTAAATAACTTTTATGTTAACCCTTAAACGTTTTGTCAATCATTATTACATATTCGGGTCTTTAGCGACCCAGATCTATATCTAACACGGTTACGATAATATAAATCTCTTCTGATATTAGAGTAAGAATTACAAGAATAAAATAAAGCAGATTTTGTTAGCTTTTGGAGATTGGAAGGGTTCAGTTTGAGCAGATGTTTTATCCCATCATCACTGTCCTCGTCAGAGATCATTTCCCAGTACATTCAGCATCTGGCTCATATTTACCATCTCAAGCATATTCTCAAAATGATCATTTTCAACATCTTAAAAATCAACAGCTTTTTCACCAGATCCACCATCAAGTGACAGTGACACTAATAATTGATTGCGTTCAGTACTTGCTCTGCAGTAAATCGCTGAGCCATTTCAAGTTTTGCTGATGATACTTCCTGTTCTTTTGTTTTCTGCCTGCCGTAACTATGAGTGAAACGTCACTTCATCATTGTGTATCAGACATTGACACTTTGTGAAATAAAGGTGAATTGCACTTATCGAGACATCAAATATTAAATTATTGTTGTGCAGAAAAAATATACTTACACTGTTACACTTCCGGGTCATTAGTGGCCCTATACGTTTTATTTATATTTTTACAAAAAATTATTGGGAAAACAGGCATTCTTTTATATATATATATATATATATATATATATATATATATATATATATATATATATTTTTTTTTTTTTTTTTTTTTTTTTTTCTTGTTATATTGTTTATAATAAATTGATTGAGGAATACTAAGAAGGTTGATGTCTAACTTTAAAAAATGAATGAGGAGGAGGGTACAGTATGTCCCAGTTTACTAAAGACCAGGGGTATGCGTTGAAGTATGCGTTGGGTATTTGCTATCAAAATGTATGAGTTAGCTAACTCAGTACTTCAAGTTAGGAGCAATTAACATGCATGAGTACTACAAAACTGGATAGTTCTGCTTGCTTAAAATTGGGAACATCATAACACAAAACATTTTTATGTAACTGATTACCTAAAATTTTTTGAGCCCAACGTATTCGGGTTTACAGTGTGGGCAAAGGTATTTAATGTGGACCCACTACTGAAAAGACACTTAACAGGGAAGGTCTAAGACTGAGGATAGGTTCAGAGATCCTAAACGCAGCTCTAGTACAGGATAGAAATTGCCATCTAAGAGCCCCAGCTGTGTGGTTTGGTGTGGAGGAGTGGTGCCAGCAAGCATTTCAGCTATTTTTTCCTGGCCCACCAAAAGACTCTCATAGCATCCCCCCAAAAAATAGCTATGTTGTGCCCATATAGCACCAACGTCTGAGTTGACTGGTAGCATGTTATGGCAAAATTCATGTTCTGTTATTGTTGGCTCTCAAATAAAATACAGCTCCCTCTTGACTCTATAAAACATGGGTGGGACTTTAACAGTTTTAAACTCTACTCACAATAAATGTGCTATTTTAGTCTTTAAGTTAACCAAAATCTGTAGCTCAGGGTATTTGATGATGTCACATCTGTTTTCGCCAACAAAACTAACTGAAGATGCATCATGTACTGTAGTCACATATTTGTATTTTATTTTTATCCTAAATAATTGGGATTTTTTGCAATCCTAGAACGCTCGTAACTTGTATCACATTACTTTTGCCAAGATTCAAAAACACTTTTTCATCAAACAACTATTCAAAAACAATTGATCTGCACAATACAATAAATTAATTTGAAAAACGAATGATAGTTAGTTCCAAAATACACAAAAACACCCAATCTATAAGCTTCAAAGAGCAGCATAATAACATGTTTACGTGCATAAATGTCATCATCTAATTGTTTTACAAGCTAAGCTATATAGGAAATTGGCTTCAGCTCAGTTTAAAGCCCCTTATATCCAACTTTCAGTATTACATATATCCACTGGTTTAATAGCAGTAAAACTCACAAAAATCAATCTACTGTACATTCCTCAGCAGGACGCTAATAGTTCAGTGCAGGCATTATGTCACAGATATGTGAACCTGGTAAGTGATGCTCTCCAGTAGTACAGCATGTTTTATCAAAGGGGGCATGTGTTCCTGTGATCTCTCCCCTCGGGGCATTATCACTGCTGTTTTATCAGGGCTACTGGGGTTGATGGAAGTCTGTGTGGGACGCCTTGGCTCCAAGTGCTAGGCCTGATCTCATGGAGCTATATCAACAGAGATAGTCCTGCAGAGGAGTGGCCGAGAAGATTTTAGAGTGTGTGTGAGACAAAGACACCTCTCAAACCAGCACTGAAATAGATTATCGGTTAGCATTGGGTGTGGTTTCCTGTTTAACATCACCCAAAATAAGATGAGTCTGACGTAAATGTGTGTACTGTAATATAGAAAGAAAGCTACGAATATATAAGACTGGATTATAACAAAATGGGCAGTTGTCATCAGTCTCCCGCAGTGTGACATGCTATAAAAACATTAAAAAAATGTTTTGCATTGATTTTATTATTAGCCAAACCTGTTTTTAGTTTAGTTTTGGTTTTACTGATTTTTTTTTCACACTACAGGACTATTTAAGCAAACTGTGAAACTGTAAATTAAAATTTCAAAACAAATAAAAATAAATAAATAAATAAACAAAACAAATTTGGAAAAACACTCTTTTCTCCTCCAAAGGCTAGTTTCCTAGTTAGCAATTTATGTATGACAATTACACAACATTAAATAATATATTTTTTTTAAATTGTAAAATCCGACAAAACATTTTTGGAAATGACACGACTTAAGGTAAAATATTTTAAACAAAATCATATTAGTCTTATAAATTATGATTTTCACATTTTAAGAATATCCAACACCCCATGGACATAAAAGCAGTTTAACAAAGTAAAATAATGTATGTATGTATGTATGTATTTATGTATGTATATATGTTTTTTGTTTGTTTGTCCACTTATTTGTTTGTTTGTTGTATGTATACATGCATGTACATATGTATGTATTTATTTGTTTGTTTGTTTGTTCATTTATTTGTTTGTTTGTTGTATGTATGTATGTATGTATGTATGTATTTGTTTGTTAATGTATGTACATATTTATGTATTTATTTGTTTATTTATTATGCATGTATGTATGTACAGTATGTATTTACTTATTTCATTTAATTTATTCATCCCAAATATGTACCTTTGTATGTATGACTTCAAGAGGTAAAGGTATTATTGGTCAGCCACTCTCAACATTTTTTTTTTTAGCTTGAGGTGGCCGAGAGGAAAATCTGATTACATACTTGGAGGTCTGATATAATCTTTGTTCTCCTTTTAATGGGTGACACAGACTGAGCAGTGGGAGAATAAGGGGTCACCATGAAACTGGCCAGATGGGTGAAAAAGCTAAGCCTTATCGCTGTGGCCTTCCCAACAAGATAAGCTGCAGTATGTCCCTTCTTCCCTGTGGCAGAACCTCAGGGGGGCAGATAAGGGGGTCTTTGATGCATGAAAGGGGGAGAGGACAAGGTAGGAGGGCAGAAAACATATAGAGAGGATGAGAAAAAGAAGACATCTAATCTTTTAATTAAGTTTGCAGAATAGTCTGTTGGTGTCAGAGTAAATGCCACTGTAAAGTTCTCACTAGACTATATACAGTCAGTTGCTTAGCATAATTCAGGTAACTTTGATTTCACAGATTAAATGTTAATCTTATATGAATTACCTTGTCTAATGACAGCATCATGTGACTTAATCTGCTAACCTTTTGAATGCCCTGGCACCACAGATTTTGTGTCATTTTGGATTCAGATTTTAGTTTTAGTAGACATATCAAGTATTAACTAATTCAACCTAATATCATCTCAAAATATAGCAAGAATTAATGGTTGCGTATTGAAAAAAGAAAAGAAAAGAAACACAACTCAAAAGTACTCAAAAGTGACTCAAAAGTACTATTAGACAGCTGGAGTTCATGCATAATACTATCATGAATTCATTTGATTTAATAATTTACTATATATATATCAATTTATATAATTTCATTATATACACATACATTGTTTATATATATATATATATATATATATATATATATATATATATATATATATATATATATATATATATATATATATATATATATATATATATATATATACATTTTACTATACAAGTCAACATGCATTGCCATCCTATTTAAACAATTAAGTATGACAACTAACAAATACCCACAGCGCTCAGAACTCAAGCCGAATTCCAGCACAGGAATGAAAGATTAGGGTCACAGACTGTGAGTAGGCAAAGAGGTGTGGGGAGTACATTTTTACAGCAGCGCCACACCAGAGTGTCGGAGGCAACCGGCAGCCTGTCTGTCTCCATCTCTCCAGCTTAATTAGAAACACAACTGTGATATGGGCCACTGCCGAACAAAGACACAGTCAAAGCCCTGTCGATGTTGCAAAGTACACCACAACCGCCCTGATACAGTACATAAAGCGCTATCTCAAGGCCTGGAAGACAACCTTCACACTGTCCTATAATGAGCTATCTATGACCTGGCCCTACAAGGTACCCAGCGGAGATAGGCCTCTGCTTTTATCTGCCAATGTCATTTCTATGGCAAAGGAGAATCGGATTAAGGCTTTTTGGACAGTGTTATCCATAGCAGTGGGATAGCATGTTAGATAAACAGGAGACAAGGAGGATAAAACAACACAGGGGAGGCGGTGTGGTTTAATGAGAGTCTTACAAAAGGAGCCCTTATATCCTTCACTGGGTTTTGCCGTGGTCAATCATCCAGACCCCTAAAGATAAAAGTCCTAAGTTCCCATGACCTGAACTGTATCTAAATCCCAGGTCTCAGTTTACTAAGTGTGGCTAGAAGGAATTGCAAGTAACTCACTGAATGAAACATGACATTTTTAAGTAAAGACTGAAATATATATATTTTTTGTAAAACTTCCTCCAATAATCGTTTATTTATTTACAACTTCGAAAAATTATTGTTTACTGTATAGTATGACTATATGCATACACAATTTCAACATAATGCAATATTGTGATTAAAATAATAATAACCTGTCCAGCTCACAAGACTTAATGGAGTTCTCAACTATCTTTCTTTAAAGTATCAACTTTGTCTCTGACGTTTCTATAGAATGCCCTTGGAAGAATTTGATGAGAAATGTTTGAGTTCATATTAAGGCATCTGACTTTTGATGTCTGGGTAAATCTGTGCGCAGTTTGAAATATTAGTGAGCTCTCTTTTGAAACTTTAGAGGAGAAAAATCTGAGAAGACTTAAATGGTTAGTTCACCCAAAAATGAAAATTCTGTCATTAGTTACTCACCCTCATGTTGTTCCGAACCCGTAAGACTTTTGTTCATCTTCAGAACACAAATAAAGTGATATCTGAGAGTTTTCTGTCCCTCCATTGACAACTAGCACGCTTCAAAAAGTTCATAAGGAGATCGTAAAACTAATCCATAAGAATTAAGTGGTTTGAGGACTTTTGAGAAGGATGAAGATGTCCAAATGTTTCAGATTTTGTTTAAATATCCATTTTTTTTACTTGCATGTTTGTCGGAAGACAAATTAAGTACTACCCCCCCCCCCCCCCAATACATCGTGTTTCCTTCTGAAGCATCAGTGAATGTTTGAACCTTTTTTAATAGTTGTGATGAAGTCAAGATGAAGTCAAGAATGAAGTCAAGATGGCGCCGAGGATGGCCGCAACGTTTTAAGCTCTGCTGAAACATTGTAGTTTTTTGTTTGTTCTGTTTATAGTTTTTGTGTTTTTTGTCTTGGATGTTGTCTGCCTTACTACGTACGACAGACAGACACTTTTGGACATTGGTTCGGCAATCGCACACCGAAAACCGGACTTTAAATTCTTCAGTGACGAACCGCCGTTTACAAACACAGCAGCGGAGCTCTTTGTCTGGACGGCCCGACCACGCAAACGCGGCCGGAGAAGGGGAAGCAGAGCCGGCGTGCTCATCAGATTAAGACGCCGCGCAAACCGACCCCCGCTTCCCAGTATTTTACTGGCAAATGTTCAGTCTCTGGACAATAAACTCTGCGAGCTGAGAGCGCGGATCTCTTTCCAACGAGAGACGAGGGACTGCTGCATTATCTGCCTCACAGAAACTTGGATGTCCGCTGAGATTCCAGATTCGGCCATTGAAACCACGGGGTTCTCCGTGCATCGAATGGACAGAGAAAAAGATCTCTCCGGGAAAAGCAAAGGCGGGGGTGTGTGTTTTATGATTAACCGATCCTGGTGTGATCAGAGGAACGTACATTCTATCAAGTCTTTCTGTTCTCCTGATCTGGAACTTCTCATGCTTCTGTGCCGACCATTCTGGCTACCGAGGGAATTCACCGCGGTCATCATCACAGCTGTGTATATTCCCCCGCAAGCCGACACAGACCGGGCACTAAAGGAACTGTACAGGACAGTGAGTGAGCAGGAAACCGCGCATCCTGAGGCCGCGTTTATTGTGACCGGAGACTTTAACAAAGCCAACTTCAAGCGCATCGCACCCAAATACCACCAACATGTTAACTTCAACACGCGAGGGAACCGCGTCTTAGATCACTGCTACTCCCCCTTCAAGGATTGTTACAAGTCCCTCCCGCGCCCACCATTTGGCAAATCGGATCACGCTTCCATCCTCCTTTTGCCCGCATATAGGCAAAGACTCAAACAGGAAGCACCCGCCCTCAGAACCATCCAGTGCTGGTCGGATCAATCAGATTCTATGCTACAGGACTGTTTTGATCACGCGGACTGGGAGATGTTCCGGTCGGCCTCTGATGACGACATCGAGGTTTACGCTGATAGCGTAACGTGTTTCATCAGGAAGTGCGTAGATGACGTTGTTCCGACCAAAACAATTCGGCTGTACCCTAACCAGAAGCCGTGGCTAAATGGGGATGTTCGCGCGGCACTCAATGCGCGGACCTTCACTTTTAACTCCGGTAACGCGGAGGAGCATAAACAAGCAAGTTATGCCCTCCGGAAAACCATCAGAGCAGCAAAACGGCAGTACAGGGACAAGATTGAAGGACAGTTCAACACCACCGACTCCAGAAGCATGTGGAGGGGAATTAACACCATCACGGACTATAAAGGGAACACAAACTCCACCGTGAACACCGCTGCCTCTCTCCCGGACGAGCTAAACACCTTCTATGCTCGTTTTGAGGGAACTAACACCGCCCTCGCGGAGAGAGCGCTCGCGGCTGAAGATACAGAGGTTAGTGCACTCTCTGTATCTGTAGCGGATGTAACCCGATCCTTCCGGCGGGTGAACGTCCGTAAAGCTGCGGGTCCAGACGGCATTCCCGGCCGTGTGATCAGAGCGTGCGCGCACCAACTGGCTGGAGTCTTCACGGACATTTTTAACCTGTCCCTCTCCCTATCTGTGGTCCCCACATGCTTCAAAACGTCCACCATTGTGCCTGTACCTAAGCAGTCAAAAACCACCTGCTTAAACGACTGGCGTCCTGTTGCTCTGACCCCCATCATCAGCAAATGCTTTGAGAGACTAGTCAGAAACCACATCTGCTCTGTTCTCCCCCCCTCACTGGACCCACTGCAGTTTGCATACCGCACAAACCGTTCCACTGACGATGCCATTTCATCCACTATACACACTGCTCTCTCCCACCTGGAAAAGAGGAACACGTATGTGAGAATGCTGTTTGTGGACTACAGCTCAGCATTCAACACCATTGTGCCCTCCATACTTGACGGGAAACTCCGGGCTCTAGGCTTAAACAGCCTGTTATGCAGCTGGATCCTGGACTTCCTGTCAAACAGACGCCAGGTGGTCAGAATGGGCAGTAACATCTCCTCATCACTGACTCTCAACACTGGAGCCCCTCAGGGTTGTGTTCTCAGCCCACTCCTGTACTCTTTGTACACACATGACTGTGTGGCAACCCACAGCTCCAACACCATCATCAAGTTTGCTGACGATACGACGGTGGTAGGTCTTATCACCGACAATGATGAAACGGCCTACAGAGAGGAGGTGCACACTCTGACACGGTGGTGTCAGGAGCACAACCTCTCCCTCAACGTCAGCAAGACCAAGGAGCTGGTGGTCGACTTCAGGAGGAATGAGAGAGAACACCGCCCCATCACCATCGATGGAGCACCGGTGGAGAGAGTCAGCAGCTTCAAGTTCCTCGGTGTCCACATCACAGAGGAACTCTCATGGTCCGTCCACTCCGAGGCCGTTGTGAAGAAGGCTCATCAGCGCCTTTTCTTCCTGCGACGGCTGAGGAGGTTTGGAATGAACCGCCACATCCTCACACGCTTCTACACCTGCACCATCGAGAGCCTGCTGACTGGCTGCATCACCACCTGGTACGGCAACAGTACCGCCCGCAGCCGCAAGGCCCTGCAAACGGTAGTGCGCACGGCCAGCTGCATCATCGGAGGTGAGCTTCCCTCCCTCCAGGACATTTACGCCAGGCGGTGTGTGAAGAGAGCTCAGAGGATCATCAGAGACTCTAGCCACCCGAGCCATGGGCTGCTCTCACTGCTGCCATCAGGCAGACGGTACCGCAGCATCAGAACACGCACCAGCCGACTCCAGAACAGCTTCTTCCCACAAGCAATCAGACTATTTAACTCCTGATCCATCAGGATCATAACACACACTGGACAGAATATCACTCCGCACAACCCACTGTAGATACACACACATTATATACACATTTATTTATCATATAGCACCTATTGCACTTTGGATTTCAATTTTTCAATCTGTGAATAATATTTTATATTATACATTGTATATTATTATTATTATTATAGCGTAATGTATATTGTTTAGTGTATGTTTAGTGTATATTGTTTAAAGTATATGTATATTGTAAGTATGTGTATATTGTTTAAAGCTGTGAGAACTAAACTCACATTGTGCAAATTATTTATTGTTTATTGTAGAGTTTACTGTGCTGTGAGTAATTGTGTGCGCATCAGATGTGTAATCTGATGCTGCTTAAATGTAGTACATGTCATGTCATGACTGCTATGTTGCTCGGAACTGCACCTAAGAATTTCACCTACTGTTGCACTTGTGCATATGTAGAGTGACAAATAAAGTGATTTGATTTTGATTTTGATTTGATTGAGTCCCTCAATTGTCCTCAGTGTGAAATAATGGATCTCAAAATCATAAGGTCATTGCTGGAGAGGGTTCAAATATGCAAAAGATGCTGGAAAATTTTCAGGACCAGGAGGATTTTTCTGAAGAACATTGGTCAGTTTAACTGCTGAGGACAAACAAGGGTTTCAAGAACAACCATCACAATACAAAAAAACAGCCGTGGATCATCCAGGGAACGACACACAGTATTGAGAATCAGTGGTTCATAAACTTTTGGTCGGGGTCATTTTAATTAACTCAGCTATTTTTTTTGTCTTGTGGACTATATGTAAAAAAATTTTATGTAAAATATCTTATTCAGGACAAAAAATAACCTGCATTTTGTATGATCTCTCTTATTTAGTTAAAATTATTCACATTTTCACAGATTCTGCAAGCGGTTCACATACTTTTTCTTGCAACTGTAGTATGTACATGGGGAACAGGGCTGTAAAATAAAGTGCTACCAGAATGTCTTCTTTATGTTCCACAGAAGATACAAAAAAAGCCATACTGGTTAGGAAAGACACGAGGATGAGTAAATGATGACAGAATATCATTTTAAGTAAATCATTAACAGAATTGAGTTTGCCCATCATCATTAGAATCCTTCCTGTTGTTGGACATGGATTATAGTTAAATGTGTTTATTGTTTTAGTAGCATTGCTTTCGTACAGTCAGGGAAGTGCTGTAAACTTTTAATGATGTCCATAGTGCAAAGGAAGCATTTAAGAAATATTTTTACAATTACAGAAGCATGTTACCATCACACCTGACTCAAAGTTTATGGTTCCAGAGTGTTACAAAATAGTGCATTTTGATATAGATCAAGTCTTGTTCTTGCATGATCAATAGGGTTCATAGAAAAAAACAACCCATAACATTCAACTTTTTCAGAGCATTATAAACACTTCCGATAATCTATTTCTGCAGTGACTCAGCTTTCTTTCATCGTTGTTCAAAATGAGATGATTCCCAGCCTGCGCAGACTGGCAGAAGATGAGCTTTGCTTCAGTCACAGAGATAAGTTCAAGAGCCAGGACATGTGTTAAGTACGAAGCACTTGTTGTATTTCCTGTTTGGCTACATCCTGTCTCGGACCAGATGATCCTACGCTGTCCCACTTTTATGTCTGATCTCCTCTTTCTCAACCCTTGACCAACCTTTTGCCCCTGTCGCCCCTCCTAAAATCTCACCACCCCTCACCCAACCAAACAGGAAAAATAAACTTGACCCTTCAGATATCTAGCAGTTCCTGTGGAGAACTGACCCCCCGAATACGCCGTCTCGCCCCCCTACCAAAGCCTGAGTCCACGTCTCTTGGTTGCCGCATTCTTCATCCCCCTGATCAGCGCTGAATGTTTACCCAGGTGGAGGGGTCAGATCTCCGCTGGGCTTCAGGGAGTGGATGCCCGGTCAATCTCTCACTTTCTCATTCATCTATCTTTCTGTCTATCTATCTCCCTCCTAGGCTGATGATTCCCAAGAGATGCTCTCTTGTGACCTCACTCTTATCTAGTGAAAGGGTCATTTCAGAGAGGCCATTTGCTTGCAGATATCAAAGCCCCGGCTTGTCTCCGTCCTCATCTGTGCTGATCATCTAAATTTAAGAGCATTTTAAGCTAATGTTCTCAAGACTTAGAATTTACACATATATAAATATTTGGTAACTCTTTATTTTAAGGTGTTACACATTACACGGTACTGACTATAGTAATAACAGTAAATTATGCATAATTACATGTAACTAACCCTAAACAAAACCCTAACTAAAGTACATGTTGTTATTTAATATTACTCTGTACTTATTTGAGTAAGTGCAATGTAACTACGTCACACTGTAAAAAGTGATCAGTTGACTTTAAAAAAATGAGGAAACCAGTTGCCTTAAAATTAAGTAATAAACTTCATGTGTAATTAAAAAAAAAAAAAGTTGTATGAACTTGACAATTCCACAACTTAATTTTTTCAATTACGCAATTAAGTTCATTACATAATAATTTTAAGGCAACGTGTTTCCTCACATCATATGATAATTTTTAACAGTCCACCTTAAAATAAAGTGTAACCAAGTATTTATATGAACTTAAGGAGCTATATATTTGATCTGACATTTCAGTGTTTGTAACTTGAATTGAAAAAAAATAATTTGAAATGCTTATGTAAGAATTGTAATTTAAGAAGTATGTATTTTTTGTCTAAATAATGTAAAAATGATAAATTACCTTATAATCTATTATATTCATTTTATTTATAATTTACATTTATAATATTTTATTTAAATAGTTGTGTTGTTATTAGTTATGTACCTAGGGTTATTATGTTACATTTACGTTACCTAAATATTGTTTAATTAATTGTTTGTAATGCCTGAAACATTACCCTATTTTTCAGTGTTTTTTTTTCAGTGAATAGTTAGATGTTATAATAAAGTTTTAGGTAAATTGCAAAAAATGTAATGTAAAAATGTTTTTATTATACATTGTACCACTGTCCCAGGATACAAATATATTAGATTGAACATAATTTTACTGTAAATAATGTCAAATGGACAAATTACCTTCATGGTAAGTACATTTAAGTACTATATTTAAGTACATTTACAATAAAATAGTTTAAATATGTTTCAGTTAAAAGTGAGTAACTATATAATTTACACAACAACAAAAAAAACAGTAAAAGTATATTTCCAGTCATCTGTGTGACACATATCATTTGATAATATTTTATTTAAATAGTCGTTTTGTTATTAGTTATGTACCAAATATTTTTGGTGCGCCCAAAAAAACAAAATAACGACTTAAATAGTGATAACCGATTTCAAAACACTTGCTTCATGAAGATTTAAACCGTTATGAATCAGCGTGTCGAATCATGATTCGGATCGCGTGTCAAACCGTCAAACTGCTGAAATCACGTTACTTTGGCGCTCCGAACCGCTGATTCGATACACTGATTCATAACGGTTAGAATCTTCATGAAGCAGTGTTTTGAAATCGGTTATCACTATATAAGTCGTTATTTAGTTTTTATGGCGGACCAAAAATATTCTCATCGCTTTATAATATTAATATTGAACCACTGTACTCACATGAACTGATTTAAATATGTTTTTAGTACATTAACGGATCTTGAGAGAGGAAATGTCATTGCTGGCTATGCAGGCCTCACTGAGCCTTCGGATTTCAACAAAAATATCTTCATTTGTGTTCCGATGATGAACGGAGGTCTTACGGGAATTTTTGTTTTCATTTTTTGGTGAACTGAGCCTTTAAATATATAGTCACACTGTAACAATAACATCTTAAAGGTCCCGTTCTTCGTGTTTTTTTGAAGCTTTGATTGTGTTTACAGTGTGCAATATAACATGTGTTCATGTTTCGCGTGTAAAAAAACCCGAAGTTTTTCACACAATTTACTTATCTGTATACCGCTGTTTTCACTGTCCTAAAAACGGCTGATGTTCCTTGTTCTATGAAGTCCCTCCTTCAGAAATACGTAACGAGTTCTGATTGTGCCAGCGGTTCCCGTGTTGTGATTCGACAGCAGCTTAGCGCACGTTGTACGGTTCCTGTGTTGTGATTCGACAGCAGCTTAGCGCACATTGTACGGAAAGGTCACGCCTCTTAACGGGAGATGTATGCGCTTAATGATCTCTACAGCATCCCTGGGAAAGCCAAACAAAGGTGATTTGACTCCGGGATGAAAATAACAGCGTCTCGACGACATGGCGACAAACACACTCAAACGCACCACTTCCTTTTCTCCACGCGACACTTCCTCTTCTCCACGTGGGACAGCAACAAGACCACGCCCCCTTTTTTCGCGTAGTCTTGTGGGCGGAGGTTAGTCTGTTCTACTGTTCTACTGACATCATTTATGAAGGAAGTACCAGGATGTAGTCCAAGCCGGCCGTTCGCTGTAGGCTTTGAAAGGGAACTTCTGTTAAATAAAATATCTCGCTTGGCATTGAACTTTGAGCTTTATAATTTTACAGGTATTATTTATGCTCTAACAGCAACATTACACACTAACTAAAGTTTGAACAGTGGGATCACGCAGAACGAGACCTTTAAAATAAAGTGTAACCCCTTTATGTTACCTGAATGTTGTTCAATTAATGGTTTGCCTGAAACAATATATCACATTTTACAGTCATTGTTTCCCTCCAGTAAATATAGTGATCTGTTAACAAACATCACATATGATCAAATATTTCAGATAAAAAAGTTTCAGCCTCATTTCAGTAATGATCTCACTTTTTTAAACATAAATCTAATATTATTGCGGTTTCTGGGTGTTTTAGCTGAATGCAACAGCATTATTAACCACTAAATCCTCGCACATTCCTCAATCATTATCACAGTGGGAGGAGATTGGTTTCAGCTCAAATCTGTTTCTATTTTAATCACTGCACTTGGTTAAAGGAAGGTTAAAAGTTCATGTGCAAAAAAAATGGAAACTGAGGTGGGGACGTATAAGAAAAGATGCCTGAACCAGAAGATGATATGGAGAGCGAGAGAAAAATGGAGGCAGGGAGAGAAAGCATGACCTGAGAGAGGTGAGAGGTTGGAGGTGACTGTGCACTTACGAAACTCATCAATCCAGCGTAGATGAGTCCATGTGTGCATCACTGCCTGGCATCCTGGGAAGCCCAGGTCTTCCCACACTCCCCCAAGAAAACCAACGCTGGACAAGACAAGTCACCACTATCAAAGTCTACAGACTGTGACTGAGGAAAAATACACCGGCACTCCCATTCCAGATTATTAACTCATCAATCTGAGCTCTCCATGCGTCCACAGCTGGTTAAAGGAGAAATACCTCTGAAATGTCAGTATGAATATTCTGATCTTTTCTTTTTTTTAGGTCAAGTTTCAACCTTGCACGCTCAACAAAAGCGCCCAAATATGCACCTACACCCCCCGTTGAAAGCTCTTAATATAAGAAAACATGGCTGACCCTTGGAATTTCTCTGAACTGTCCCGTAAAAAACCTCTTTGAAGTTGATACTATCAGAACTGAGAAAGATCTTAAATGTGATATCATCGCAAAGATTCGGTATTTAAGAGCCAACCCATCCCAGATCTATTGATGTATGTGTTGTTCCAACCCTTTCCAAGTAGTTGATATATTTAGCATGAGAGTGGAGTTCAGGATACAACCACAGTTTTACAATTAGGGAGGACGAGGTAAGATAATGATGAACGTCCTCCATAATAACTAACGTAATAACACCCAAACATAAATAAGGGCACTTCTTGACATGAATTACAAGAAAATTCATCCGCTGAGATCTCCCTGCGGACAACGTGATGACACTGAACGTGTGTTATGTATTGGAAGCGTGAGGAATGTGTGTGTGTGTTTAGCGCAGCTTTTTCCCGAGCCCGCAGTTCCGGTAGAAAGAACGAGAAAGAAAAACAGCCCTGTGTCTTGTTGCCGGACTGGAGCGGTGCACAGAACACATGGTCCCAATTTCACGGCTGTGGATAGAGAAGTGCGGGCGGATGCGGGGGCAGGAACAAGCATGCAATCTGCAGGCATTAATACCTCAGTAATAGTCACATTCGCTTAAAACCAGGAAACATTTTTTTTTCTTTCTTCAACGCACATACATTCACTCTCTCTCTCCGAGTGGCTGGGGTGCAGCAGATTGTGCTAAACAAATAGAATGCTGAGAGACGGGCCCATGTCCTGTTTCCTGTGTGTACCTGCAGTCTTAATGAGTGCCGTTACAGTAAACCGGACATGTGCTTAGGACTCGCACGAGTCTGGCCCGACAGGCCAGAACAGGAAACAGCGGAGGGGCTCGTCAGACTCCCCTGTTTTCCCAATTGCACGGGAAAAGTTGACGGACAACTTGAATTTCCAAACTGCGGTCTCTGAGACCAGTGTGTAATTACCGGACAGGAAGCTGCTTTTACCCGGCTTTTTTTTCTCCTGCTGGTGTAACCGCAGTGCCCGGCCTGTGTCGTGTGCGTAAAAATGGATTTAAAGGAGGTCAAATGACAGGATATGATAAGGGCTTTAGTGCCTGTGAGGTTTTAATAAAATCCAAGCCAGAGCTTTGAACTGTGTCTCAATTAAAACCTATCAATGATTCTCAAATGGATCCAGGTCCCTCTATGGCTTCTGTGTAGTATTATGAAAAGCATGTGGATAAGGCATGACTTCTGGGTAGAAAACACTTCAACTGTGCAGAGGTAAACAATACAGTAGGCCCGGATCCAGGACTGTGTGACTGGGGGGGGAGGGGTTGGGGGGGCATTACGTAAACTTTAAATGTTACCTCTTTGTCGCCATCTCTGTTTGAAACCTGCAATTGCAGTTATTTGCGGAATTATTATCTTTACGTGGGTTGTGCATCGGCGCGGCCCTTCAGCGCGGATAAATCTAATGTTTTGTGGAGTATGAGCGGCTTGCTGTCAGTCACCGCACCGAATCACAGATTGGAAGTACGACCAAAATAAGAAATTTCCCCACAAAATGTCATCTGAACAAGTAACATGTCTGCCACTTTTGTTCTGACCAACTGAGAAATACTACCATTAACGGTGATTAAATCTAACGGTCGCTTAGCTCACATCACATCAAACTGTGCAAATTATTATCATTGTTATATTTTGTTCTCAAATTGTTAATGTTAACAACATCAGCATTGCGTAACTATGTATTTAGTGTGTATTAGCGTTACCTGTAGATTTCAATTTCTGTACAGTCTAATCTTTTGCTTTCACTACGGGTGAATCTCCAGTTGTCACTGATGATTAGCGTTTGGATCTTTCTGGATTTACAATCCGCCATCAAAATGATACATTTAATTATTCCAGCTGCTATAAATGATCCGCCACCTGCAGCATCCTCACATGCGAAAGCCTACTAGCCGGACTCCTTCTTCATGTATACAGACGTGACGTAATGACGCAAAGACATGCTCGAATTTCCAGCAGAAATCCGCCAGGTACCACTCAAATTATAACACATTATTACAAGCTTGCCGTAAGGAGATAGTTTCGAACACTGGCTGGTTATGTACTTGCTCAAAAAAACAATTTTGGATAATTTTAACCAAAAAAAGTTTTGAAATCATTTAAAAATCATTTCAAATCAAAAACATTTTAAAATACTCGTAATCAGTTACTTTGTATTGATTACGTGTAATTCACACAATGGAATTAAATCATTCATATTTTATTGATTCTCCCTAATTCTTTTTTTTTTTTTCCATGTTTTAAATTTTTAAAAAAGGCATATTGCTTGTATACATTCAGACCATCTTTTGTTTTGTGAAAGTGCACACACAGACCAGCCACTAGTCAGGTGGCTATATAATTACATGGTAAATTGAGAGGCCACAAATCATTTGACCACTGGATTTATAAGGAGTGTTTCCTCAACATTGCAACATTGCATCGAAGCAACTCCTGACGAACACATTCATTATTTATCACTCAGTCAGTCATTTAACCATGTATTGCTATGCCTTTGGAAGGTTTTTTTTTTCTTTCAAACACATTTTTATTATAATTTTTCTTATTTTAAACATTTTTAATTCCATTTAATTATTATAGCTTTTATTAAACTCACAAACCCCTTGCAGCTCCTTCACAACCCCCAGTCTGAGAAACCCTGATGTAATGTAATATTTAATCCACTTCATGTTGTTGATAACAAAGAATGAAACATATTTTCTCTTTCTTTCTTTTTTAAAATTATCGTTTTATAGCAATATGGCACAAGATTGTCCAATTCAAATCAATGTGATAAATGGGTTAGGTAAAAAGTTATCTAAAAGTAATCAAAAAAGTAATCTGATTATATTACCTAATGTAATTGATTATGTTACTAACTAAAATTTCTGTCATGTTATTTGGAATCAGCAACGGATTACACTCTAAAAAGGTTCTATAATACCCCTTTTCCACCAAAGCAGTGCTAGAGCTAGTTCGGAGACAGAGCCTAGTTTCAAATCGGTTCTTTGTGTTTCCACACCCAAAGCCCCAGCTCCGAGCCAGGAAAAGTGGTTCTTAAGTAGCACCAAAACATTGCTGGGCTAGAACAGGGCTAGAAGTAAGAACCGATTACGTCAGGCGCTGGGGGCGGGGTCAACAAGACGAACACAGACTTGAGATCCGCCATTGTTGAAATAGCAGCTAATGGAGCTAACAGCTGCTGCTCGTTTGTAATCTCCATCTATACAAATTACGGCGAACTGCACGAATGCGTTGGATTCGCTGTGTTTTGATGCCGATGTAGGATCGTAAAGCCATGTGAATCAATAGTAGCGCAACGTTTGCATTGTTGATGGAAGGCTTGTTCGCAGCGGTGCTGTGCAGAGACCGATCGCCGTATGATAATGAGTCCAGCGAGAGCACACGACTTCTTATGCTTTTGATTCACTCATGCGTTTTTTTAAATATTATACGTGGATCGGTCTGCGCAGCGCCGATGCATCTCAAACAAGCCTGGTGTGTGTGTGTTTCCCACTAGCGTTGCTGAGAAAGATGAGACGTATACAGTGACGTAAGACCTGGCTCTGTTGTGGCTCTCTAGCCTGAGGAAAAGCAAACGGTTCTTAGAAGGCTCCTCAGTTGAACCAACTATGAACTGGGACTAGCTATGGCTCCGATCTAGCTCTAGCACTGCCTTGGTGGGAAAGGGGTATAAGGCACCAAAAATGGTTCTTCGCTGTAATCATAGAGGAACCACTTTTGGTGCTATATAGCTACCAAATCTTAACATGTTCTGTATATGGTAGCGGCGCTATATAGCACCTTAGTCAAAGAACCGGTGAAGAACCGCTGAAGAACCACTAAAGCACCAAAATTGGTGCTATATAGCACTTAAAAAGGTTCCCCTATGATTACGAGCCAAGAACCATTTTTGGTGACATATAGAACCTCTTTTTTTTTGAGAGTACAATTTGTAAGTAATCTACCCAATCAAGACATTCACCGCACTCTCCCAGTTGAATTAAGTCCTGAGACCTGTTATTTCTTAGTCAGACATACAGAAGGTCTGCACTTTAAAATATTTTTTATTGACTAAAACAGGATTGATTGATTCACAGACTCCAGTTCAACTCCATCTGAAACAACAGGCAACAGCAATTTCACATTCAATTTCTCACATTTTTCTCAGTGATTATATTAAAGGCATTAAAGATATAATGATTATCAAGTAGCTTAATTGATTCACAAACTCCAGTTCAACTCTACCCAGCCCTGATTGTTGGTTAGATTTTATTCAATTCCTGATTCATAGGTTTATTGATTAAATTCAATATTAATTTTTGCAAATTCAGATTCACTTTGAATCGTAAAATTCTATTAGATTTTAATAAAATGCATTTAAATGATTTTTTATTTCTCTAATGTGTCTTGAGCAAGAAAAATAAACTAATAACAATAATAATACGTTTTATTTATCAAGGTTACTGTACAAGAAAATAACACATACACAGCCTCAAACATATAAGCATCTTTATAGTACATAGATAAACATATAAACATACAAATACAGTAACTAGCAGAACACTAAACAGAAGAGGGTTGGAAATACTGTAAGAAAAGATGATTTGAATGAGAATATATTAGCAGTGTCACGCAGAGTAAGAGGGAGATAATTCCAGAGTTTTGGAGCCACAGCACTGAATGATCTACCACCCATTGTTGAAAGACGAAAACGAGGTACAGTAAACAGTTTTAAGTCAGATGACCGGAGAGAGCGAGGAGGAGGAGAATAATAGTTCAGAATTTCAGATAAATAATGGGGAGCAAGTCCATGAAGACATTTAAAATAACAATAGAATTTTATAATAGAATTTTATCTGAATGCGGACAGGTAGCCAATGTAGATTATAGAGCAAAGGGGTAATGTGATCAGATTTCTTGACTTGATTGATGACTCTGGCAGCAGAATTTTGAACATATTGTAGTCTAGTGATTGTTCTAGCGGGCATCCCAATAAGAAGTGAAATACAGTAGTCGAGACGAGAGGTTATCAAAGCATGGTTTAGAGTTTCAGTGTCTTTAGTGCTGAGAGCAGGTTGCAGTCTGGCAATATTACGACGGTGGTAGGATGCAGTATAGGTAATAGAACTTATTTGAGCTTGAAATGTAAGTGATGAATCAAATTTTACACCCAGATTTTTAACAGTGTGAGATGGAATTAATGTGGCCCCATCAATAGATAGACTCAATTCACACTTTTTTTAAAAGGGATGGTGGACCAAAAACAATAACCTCAGCTTTATCGTTATTAAAATTAAGGAAGTTTCTATGTAACCAGATTTTAATATCAGCAGTATTCAATGAGTCCAGAGGAAGTGCAGAGACGGAGCGGGCTGATATGTAAATTTGCATGCCATCAGCATAACAATGATAGCTGAGACCATGACTACGGATAATTTGACCAAGAGGTAACGAATAAATACTGAACAGAATTGGTCCAATGACAGA
This sequence comes from Romanogobio albipinnatus, assembly GCA_023566225.1. Taxonomy (NCBI): domain Eukaryota; kingdom Metazoa; phylum Chordata; class Actinopteri; order Cypriniformes; family Gobionidae; genus Romanogobio; species Romanogobio albipinnatus. The sequence goes on along the minus strand of CM042255.1, from coordinate 12,457,916 downwards.
GCCTTGAAGGACACCCTGAGAGAGAGAACACGGAGAAGATTTGAAGTTATAGACGGTAATAAATCTACTTAATTGCACCAAATTTAATTTGAAAAGGCAACATTAAAACATATATACAGTATGCTGGTAAAATATTTTAGAGCTGAGCAAAGCTGTGCAAAACCTTTCCATATTTTACAAGAAAAATTACATATTTAAAAAATATATATATTGTAATATTTTTTTCATGGCCTGTAAATCACAATTTAAAAAATTCCTTGATATGTCCAGTTTTCCATGACCGTGCATCAATGTATCATTGGTTATAGTGCTTTGAATAGAGTCATAGAACAAAAGACTTAACAAATAATTATTGAACAGAAGTGGTCCAAGGACAGAGCCTTGAGGGACACCCTGAGAGAGAGAACACAGAGAAGATTTGAAGTTATGGACAGTATTAAATCTACTTAATTGCACCAAATTTACATTTGGTGAGAGCTGTCATTTGCTCATGTGGGCATCCTGAGAATTGTAGCCTCCTTAGACCCGACCATGCAATACAGTATCAATTTATGGGATCAATGAATGCTGTTTCCACACGGTGATAACCTATAGAATATGTACATTTGCTAACATGAATACTAAGAACGTATGTAAATATGTATATCTGCTAATAGTTTGCAAAGGACATACACGTTTAATAACATGAATGCTAAGAACATGTATGTTTGCTAACGTCTGTAATGCACACATGCTAAGAGTTTGCTAAGTACATGCACATTTGCTAACACGAATGTTAAGAGCAAAAACATTTGCTAAGAACATGTATGTTGGCTGCAACTGTTAACTTGTATGAAAAGAACACGTAGGCTAAGTTTAATAACAATAATGCTGACCTGGTTGTGTCAGACTTTTTAAAACATTGCAAAGTGAAATTTGAGGTAAGTAAGCCATCACTGCTCATTTTAGTAAGTGCGTTCTGGGTTTCTGTTTGGACCTTTTATTGTTACAGTACATAAAGGCAACTGAGCTGTAAATCAGTTTAGCGTAGCATATGAGAGGAGCCTCGAGTTTCAAAGAGGTCAGATAAGCTTGTCGAATGAGGTGCACACAAGGTTTTGTTTGATCCTCAAACATCACCACAAATATCAAAGCTACTGCCCACCCCTGCAATTTGGAGCCAGAAGGCAAGACTACATGCATTTTCATCTACAGCCATGAGAGACTGTTATTATTCTCAGGTCAGAGCTTTCTACCTACATCTCTGTGTCATAGAAGTCATTAGTTACAACCAAGGTCTGGATACGAATGTGAATAGGTCTACAGTGCACTCATATAAAGGTTATATTGTCCCTAATAAACAACATGTGACCTGCGGAATTGAGAGGAAGTGCATGTAATATTGCATTACAAAATGTTTTCCTATAAGTGCTAATGGTATTAGCATGAACTGAAAAGGTATGGTTCATGGTTCATCTGCTGATTTTATTTTCCTCAGGTGCAAAAAGTTCAATCATATGGCAGAGTGATGGGTGAGGGCCAACTTTCACATACGGAGCCCAGTGAGGAGACCCAGCATGGGGGTAATTAAAACAAACTGCCAATGCTTTTTTAGCCTGAGCCAAACAAACGCCATCAACTGTGGTGCTCCCAAACGTGTTGTTGGTTGCCACCTCACTACAACGAGAGGTGACAGTTGGGCTAGCGATTGTGAGGAGGACATGCCAGACTATCAGATTCACATGAGACAGCACACAGTATGTTTGCTTAAATGCTCAGACTGAAACCGTGTCTTCACCTTAAGATGTGTTTGCTCAGCTTTTGGTTCAACGTTAATCTTTTTTTCTCACACTCTGCAAGAAAACCATGGCTTTTGTTAAAGGGGGAACGTTGAAATCTTCCAGAGACGCCCTCAACCTGAACCACCTAGGTTCAGCTGGACGGCTGGCAGGGTGACAGCATGGCTGGCATTGTCAACTGTCTGGGCCAGGTTTGTCTATAGGCTGACTAGAGAGGCTAACAGATTGTGTCAGCTTCTTCAGTGTTAATGTGCTATAGAAATGTGCTATAGTTTTTTCTCTGAAATCAGTCAACTCTGATGTCCAAAATCTGCAGACTGTCTATTACTTTCAGCAACTAGCATTGAATCCTCCAGACTGCAAATTGGAGCAAAATCGTGGCAAAAGTTGTGTAGAGTATTACAGCCTTAAAGGGATAGTTCACCCAAAAATGAAAATTTTGTCATAATTTACTCAGCCTCAAGTTGTTCCAAACCTGTATGAATTTATTTCTTCTGCTGAGCGCAAAAGAAGATATTTTTAAGAATATGGTTAATTAAACAGCTGATGCACCCCATTGACTTCCATCATTCTTTCCATCGACTGTTTGGTTAACCATATTCTTCAAAATATCTTCTTTTGTGTTCAGCAGAAGAAATAAATTCATACAGGTTTGGAACAACTTTATGCAGAGTAAATGATGACAGAATTTAAATTTTTTGGTGAACTATCCCTTTAAATAGTGTGGAAAATGGCTACATTACTATGTTTTGCAGTGTAATTTCATTCATTTTAGTCAGTTGGTTCTTTCAGTTGGTTTAGAATAAATCAGAAAGTAAAGACGAGTCCGTGTGTCCACTACTTTCCTAGAGGGTCCTTTCCATTACATTCATTTTAGTGAATTGTTTTGTGTAGACAATCAAAATTAATTGGCTCAAAAATATTTAAGGGTGTGTTCACATTTGTAGTTCGGTTAGCTTGGTTTGTTTGGTCCAGACAAAAAAAAAAAAAAATTGTCCTGGTCCACTCAGCGTTCACATTGGCATTTTAGGCACTTGTTGTATGTGTGTAACTTACATATGATGGTATTTTGACCAGCTGAGAACTTGTGAAGAGCTTATAAAAAAGTGTAAAGTAGTCAAAACATCGGCAGGAATCCCTCCATCACATACACAAATGAAGATCTGCTGCTGAGGAGACGCAGTTCTGATGGCTGTACCGAACTGTGATAGGCAACATCACGACTATGACGAGAAAAAACAGGTACGCTTGAGCATTTTATGCTCCTTTTTATGGTCGCATCTTGTGACATTATGTTCTGTTTTTGGTTTGTTTACATGTCTTTAGTTTGTGTTGCGTTTTTTATTTTTTTATTTAAACAGCACCAGAGTTAGTTTGGAAGCGGACTGGAAGCCATAGTTTGGAAGGTCTCGATCCACTTGTCTGGTGCGCACCAGGGTTCGGATGGCAGGCTTCACACTTATTCAAATGAACCGCACTACAGAGCAATCACATCAGAGTTTGTTTTAAAGCTGCACTATGCAACTTTCTTGTGCTCAAAATATACTACTAAAATTATTTAAAGAGCGAGTGCATCATGAATCCATTTTACAAACCGTGTTTTTGTCTTATCCTGAATCACTACGGTACACATATAATAAGTGTTTATATTCAGACTATTTTTGTCCGGTTCGGGTCGCACCGCCGTGGAGAAGCCCAGTACCTGCGTGACTCGTCATAGACATAAACAGGGAGAACTAGCTCTGGCTACAATGGTCTTTACGCAAGATGCATGCAGTTTTGTTTATTAACCGCTAGAGAGCCAAGTTACATAGTGTTATTATGAACCAAGTGTGAACACACCCTTATGAAAGTCCTTATGTTCACAACTTTTCTAGAATATCTTTTCTCTCTTCATTCATTTTAGTGACTGGGTTCATTCAGACGGTTCAAAAATAATTGATACAAAAAATGTTGTTTACCTATGCCCAGGGGCACCGCTAGCAATTTTGGGCCCTATGAAAGAATATGAGGTTGGGCCCCCTACCGTACCAAACATACAGGCCAACCTATTTTTATTTTCAGTGGTGAAAAAAACTTATTGAATAGACTATTAGGTAGTGGTTGGCTAATGCACTAACATTACATCAAAGACAGATCCACGAATAAACATATACCCTTTCTTTTCGAAGAACTGGGTGAGTAATGGTTGGCCCGTTTTCTCTCTCTGCCCTCTGTAGCCTCGGTTTTGATGACTGGACTTATACTTCTTTGTCGAACGCGAAGACATCTCTAATTTGACTGTTTACCATCTGATCTCACTCACTGATTCTAGGCTACGTAGGACAGGACGGAACCATGCAGTGAATGGTGGTGGTGGTGGTGGTGGAAATACAGAAATGAGACATTATTTTGTTTTATTTGTTACTCTGGTAGATTATACATTTGTAATTTATATTACATTGCTACTAGTACTGTTGCTACTAATAAAACCAATCTCTGGGGGCCCCAAAAGTGCGTGGGTCCTTAGAATTGTCCTAACTCCCCATCCCACCCAACCCCCTCCACCAATTTTAAAATTTCAACAGCTTTAAACAGCTTGCGCCAACGAAAACCTTGTCTGGCTATCACCAGACAAAGCTCAATTTAAGATTGAACATTGGTCTGGGGAGTCTGCTATGTATTTTCTACTGCACAAGAGGCGTGATAAACGAGCATAATTCAAATGACTGTATGCAATTGGATAGTCCTTCAACCAATCAGACCACAAGAGGCGTGATCAACGGGCATCGACCCATCGCTTCTCTATCTGTCATCGTGTTAAACCCGCCAATAGAGCGCCAGGTGGATAAGCCAGTCTGTGATTGGTTCTCGCAAAAGTGTAACAGAAGCAGTAGAAATGAATGTACAAGTTTCCAGACTGAGCAGGGTGAAATCAAATCGCCAGCAGATCAGGCTGGGTTTACCCAGTCTAACGAAAACCCTCTTTTGGCGCTAAAAAACTACTGTCAGGATGTATTAAAGACATGCAGTGATGAATTAGGGCTGAAAAGGCGTGGACAGGGTTATTTTTGGAGTTGATCTTATTGCACATGCATTTGTAGGAGTTTCCTTTTCCGACACAAAATTTATGGGAGGAGAGTATTTAAATTAATCATGCAAGGTGATTTACTAAGGTTTGCACTCGTCAGTTAACTGGTGTTTGCGCCATTATTTAACACCCAAAAAAGCATGTCTTAAACCAGACGCTAATTGCCTTGCTCTTGGTAGATTGTGTGGGTCATTATGAAAATGGTCCATTCTTTAATTTGCGTGTCATCATTAGATCATGTGCAGAAACTTTCCACTCCCAAGTGCGCTTTTTTTGGTATTGCGCCCTCATGCTAATTTGCCCTGTTTCGTAAAGTTAGATTTACATCTTGTGCAATTATACATTTATATTTAAATGTTGTAAGTTATAAATGTAATGCTCTCTCCCTGAGGTCCTTGTTGTTTTTGTGCCAGATAAATAAATACCACAAAAACTAGAAACACAGACACAGCTTCATAATTTTCAGAGACCCTCCTCAGCCTGAAGCGAAACATGAACAGATAGCGGGAGGCTAACGGTCTCAATCCAGCCACACTGTCCCTCATTGTTCAGGCTCTGAGAGGCCATTAGGCTCCATAGAGGGCCGTCAGAGAGGCTCTTTCTCTGTGGATGGAGGGGTGCATTGGTAGAGGACAGCTCTGAGAAGGGCAGCAGTGTCCTGGGCAGCAGGCCTCGGCTTTGATGGGGCCAAGTCAGGCTTTGGCTGCATTCCTCGCATGTCTCCCTGGTTTCCCTCTACCACATTACGACCTCCAGTCTAAACAAACAAGCTGCTCTCGAAGGCCCAAACCCTACTCTAAAATATAGGCCTTCCATTTTTAAAAGCAGGAACACATATTCTTTGTTTCCGTGCCCACAAGCAAAGTTGTTCCACATGTCCCTGTTTCTAAGCTCTTGTCACTTGCCACATTTTGTATGGAGATGTTCTCCTCGGATGATGCTGGTGCACTGAAGAGAACATAAAAAGGCAAGGCCACCGAAATTAAATCCACATTAAAAAGATTTTTACTATGTTTTTTCCCTCTCAAAAAATTCTCAACATTTCCTCCCACTTGGGTTATTATGCCAATATGGTGTGGCAAATTTCATTTAAAAGGAGAAACTCAAATGGTTTTATAGGCCATCTGGAAAAAATTAATGTATTCACAACTTTGAAAAACAAACTAATTTCTTCATATAGAGTGCTAAAACAGAAACATTTCACCATCATCAAAACAGAGACAACCGCAATGACTTCAGTTCAACTCAAACAAAAGAGGCAACACAAGAGAAGCAATATGTATTAAAAGAGTCTTCAGAAGAAAAATAGATACTAAGGCAAAAACAACTTTCATCAATTAAAGTGATGGTATAATTGTATTTATTATATTATATTATATTATATTATTTATATTTGGAAAATACAATATTAGGCATATTTCTTAGTGATATCATTAAACCAAACCCTGAGGCAGTTTTGCACAAAGGAGCAATGACTGTGGTTAAATACCCTCTGATTGCTGACTGCAGACCCTGAAAGGAGAGACAAGAAGGGGGGAGCCAATGAACCGTCCCTGTTTTTAGTGGAGACAATGACCTGAAACAAACCTTATGAGTGACATGATGAATAGTGTCATCATGACCAATGGTGTCAGTCTCCAAGGGTAAGGTTGTGAGAATGGTGAGATTGACATTGCCCTTTTGTGAAGGCCTAGAACGTGGTCTTCCCATCATAAAAACTGAAGACAAGCTGCAAAACTGTTTTCAGACCAGCAGCAAAGGGAACCCCATAATTTGAGTACGTAAATTAATTGCTTTTATGTGATTCAGTAATTTTGCACAAAACTTGTTCCCCAAGTTCACCTAATGTGGTCTTCACCATTTAATTAAGTAGACTTCATTAAAGGAATGTGAATATATATAATAATAATTCATAATCATATAATTTCAAATTTAATTGATGAAAAACAACAAAAGCTAAGCTACTGACATTGTAAGGTTACACTTTATTTCGTAACACTTTATTTTACAGTGTCATTGCTACACATAAACCCTAATCCTAACCCTATAGTAAGTACATGTAGTTAATATTATTACTCATTACTTAAATGTTCAATTACACTGTAACTCGGACACCTTAAAATAAAGTGGGTAACACTTTATTTTACAGTGTCATTGTTGCATATGTTACATGTCATAACTATAGTCATAACTATGAATTATGCATAATTACATGCAACTAACCATAAACCAAACCAAACCCTAAAATAACCCTATAGTAAGTACATGTAGTTACTTAATATTACTTAGGGTAACACTTTATTTTACAGTGTCATTGTTACATATGTTACGTGTACTTAGTAATAACAGTAAATTATGCATAATTACATGCAACTAACCCTCAACCACACCCTAATCAACCCTATAGTAAGCACATGTTGTTAATTAATATTACTCAGTACTTGTAACGCAGTATTCCACTGGAGGCAAGTTGAGAACCCAAGTGCAGTTTATTTACAACGTGATACACAGAATCCAATGGTGACTTTGACTTGACGAGACATGACTTGAACTAAAACCAACTTGACTAAAAAACATGACAGACAGACACTCACCAACAGCGGTTACACATAGTAATACTCGACAAAGACACATGGCAAACATGAGGGCTTAAATACACACAGACTAATGACAAGACAAGTGACACCTGTGAACAGTGATTAAACAATGAACCAATGACAGGACAAGACACAAGATCACGTGAGGGAATGGGAATCACATGACAAGACCAGGAAGTGCATGACAAGACTGTGAACATGACAAATTCAAACATAACCATGAACATGATAAACTAAAACAGAACCAAGAACAATGAACATGAACCAACACCAAACACCCTGTGACAGATCCCCCCCTCTATGGGCGGCCCCTGACGCCCAAAAAATACCATAACATCAATAGCCTAACAAAGAGTCTAAACAAAAAGTCTTGGGGGCGGTCTTGGGGGAGGGATGGTGGGCCAGGCCCGTGCAGGGGCACCGGACCCAGATGACCTGGACGGGCCTGGGAGCGTGGGCGGACCTGGACCCTGTGGCGTGGGCGGACCTGGACCCTGTGGCGTGGGCGGACCTGGACCCTGTGGCGTGGGCGGACCTGGACCCTGTGGCGTGGGCGGACCTGGACCCTGTGGCGTGGGCGGACCTGGACCCTGTGGCGTGGGCGGACCTGGACCCTGTGGCGTGGGCGGACCTGGACCCTGTGGCGTGGGCGGACCTGGACCCTGTGGCGTGGGCGGACCTGGACCCTGTGGCGTGGGCGGACCTGGACCCTGTGGCGTGGGCGGACCTGGACCCTGTGGCGTGGGAGGACCTGGACCCTGTGGCGTGGGAGGACCTGGACCCTGTGGCGTGGGAGGACCTGGACCCTGTGGCGTGGGAGGACCTGGACCCTGTGGCGTGGGAGGACCTGGACCCTGTGGCGTGGGAGGACCTGGACCCTGTGGCGTGGGAGGACCTGGACCCTGTGGCGTGGGAGGACCTGGACCCTGTGGCGTGGGAGGACCTGGACCCTCAGGCGTGGGAGGACCTGGACCCTCAGGCGTGGGAGGACCTGGACCCTCAGGCGTGGGAGGACCTGGACCCTCAGGCGTGGGAGGACCTGGACCCTCAGGCGTGGGAGGACCTGGACCCTCAGGCGTGGGAGGACCTGGACCCTCAGGCGTGGGAGGACCTGGACCCTCAGGCGTGGGAGGACCTGGACCCTCAGGCGTGGGAGGACCTGGACCCTCAGGCGTGGGCGGCCATGGCGGCAACGGCAGTTCACCAGGCCATGGCGGCAACGGCAGTTCAACAGGCCATGGCGGTAACGGCGGTTCAACAGGCCATGGCGGTAACGGCGGTTCAACAGGCCATGGCGGTAATGGCGGTTCAGGGGCCCACAGAGGCGTGGCCTTCATGGCCTCCATGTACCCCCTGCCCCCCCAAAAAAATTTCTTGGGCGGGACAGCGGGGCCGTGGGCTGGAGCCTGGACGGGGCCGTGGGCTGGAGCCTGGACGGGGCCGTGGGCTGGAGCCTGGACGGGGCCGTGGGCTGGTGCCTGGACGGGGCCGTGGGCTGGTGCCTGGACGTGGGCTGGTGCCTGGACGTGGGCTGGTGCCTGGACGTGGGCTGGTGCCTGGACGTGGGCTGGTGCCTGGACGTGGGCTGGTGCCTGGACGTGGGCTGGTGCCTGGACGTGGGCTGGAGCATGGACGTGGGCTGGAGCATGGACGTGGGCTGGAGCATGGACGTGGGCTGGAGCATGGACGTGGGCTGGAGCCTGGACGTGGGCTGGTGCCTGGACGTGGGCTGGTGCCTGGACGTGGGCTGGTGCCTGGACTTGGGCTGGGGTGGAGAGTACTGTGGAACAGTGGAGCTCCTCATCCTCTGTTCCCACAGTAAAGGCCGAGCCGCCCAACAAAAGGGCCTGGTCTATATATTGGGCCAGGGTAAAATGGATCTTCCCCCCTGGCATCTGTGAACGGACCGGTTCGTTAAGCCCAAATCTAAAAATGTCCTTAAGGGCCACATCATTAAAATCTACCTCCTGGCATAGTCCACAAAAGTCCACAACATAGTCCTCAATGGGATGCTGGTCTTGGCGTAGACGTAGCAGAGACACTGCTGGGTTCATGGTTGAAGGTCGAGTATTCTGTAACGCAGTATTCCACTGGAGGCAAGTTGAGAACCCAAGTGCAGTTTATTTACAACGTGATACATAGAATCCAATGGTGACTTTGACTTGAAAAACATGACAGACAGACACTCACCAACAGCGGTTACACATAGTAATACTCGACAAAGACACATGGCACACATGAGGGCTTAAATACACACAGACTAATGACAAGACAAGTGACACCTGTGAACAGTGATTAAACAATGAACCAATGACAGGACAAGACACAAGATCACGTGAGGGCATGGGAATCACATGACAAGACAAGGAAGTGCATGACAAGACTGTGAACATGACAAACTCAAACATAACCATGAACATGAACATGAACCAACACCAAACACCCTGTGACAGTACTTAAATATATAATTACACTGTAACAATGACACCTTAAAATCAAGTGTAACACTTAAGCTCTGGGACCATTTTAAGGGATTTCTGCCTTGAAATTGAAAATCTTCCCATACCCACATACAGTGGTCTACATACACAATTTTGGTGTCATTTTACAAGAAACCCTTTGAAGTTGCATAAATCACTGCTAAAAGTGATAAACATGTAAGTATATGTTGTCTGAGCTGTAATAACCCTAGGCTAGGATTAGAGTTTGGTTTAGGGTTAGTTGCATGTCATTTTGCATAATTTATAGTTATTAATATAGTAAATACTTGTAACATGTGAAACAAGGACACTGCAAGATATCGTATGGTGTTAACGAGTTTGGTTTAGGCTTAGTTAGGCTACTAGTAATTATGCATAATTTACTGTTATTAGTATAGTAACAGTATATTATAGTAAGTATGCAGTAACGTGTAAATAAAAAATAAACGTGCACCTTAAAATAAAGTGATACCTATTTATTTATTTTAAAACAAGAGAAAAAAATGTTACTGACTAGCCCTATTAGGACGGTAATTGTTTCTTGTGGGGTCATTGACAGGGGCTAGTCTGTGATTTTATTGCCGTCCGAATCCAGAATGTCAGTGTTTTTCTCCCACCACCCGCGTAAAAATCCCCGGCCGAATTACTGTTTTTAGACAAACACCATTGACGTGTGGTAAGTTAATTGCCATCTGAATCCACATCTCTGAGTTTTCAAAAAGAGATTGCTTCAAAATTCACTGTTTATATCCTTTTTGACCACTGCATAGCACCGTATCATTGCGCTTTGCTGTAATTTGGATGCATTTTAAAGAATTAGCCAACACTTTTATTACTGAAATGCTGGAAAGTATTTACAAGAATACTCCACTCAAAAGAGAAAGAGAAGATAAACAAGTAAACATTTTAAATGTATTACCGTTATACGTTAAATTAGCAGCAATATGTTTACCTCATGTAAATAAGAGGCTATATTAACTTATTTCCGCACATTTCCACATTTTTTAAATTACATCCTATCTTCCTATTTTTTAAACAGGAGATTTAAATAATTAAATAACTAATAATTCCTAATACTTAATTAAATATTAATTTATTCTTATTATTCCAAGCTGACATTTTATTTTCAGCAAACAATCATTTGACTGACCACGTGAGCAGTGCAATCCAAGGTTTGTATGATCACAAAATTCGCTCCTCCACCATGTGAATAAATCGCCATCCAAATGTACAAGTTTTATCACTGAGGTGGCATACAAATGTATTTTTACAGACGTCCACACGAGAAACAATAACCATCTGAATAGGGCTATGTAGTCACGGTAAAAGCAAATAGTTTTGTTTGGTGAAACATACTGCTGTCCAGAGTTGGGGTAAAGCATTACAAGTATTGTGAGTTGTAATCAGATTACTTTTTTTTCAAGTAACTAGTAAAGGCATTACTTATATATTTACAACAATATATCTGAGTTAAAAGAAATTCAAATAAGTAATGCAAATTACTTTATTTTTTTATTGCAGAAGCAAGAGTGTTGTATTTTCTTCTCCTGCGTACTATTCTTCTGTGATCCCGAATGGCAAGGTTTGTTTGATCTGTGCCCTCTACTGGACAGGAGTGAATTTGCATTTCCTTCAGCCTGAGGCTAATTCACTTTTGTGAAAGGGCCTTTAAAGCCCAACCCAGATGAGAAAAAGTAATGCAAAAGTAACAATGCATTACTTTCCAGAAAAAGTAACTACGCAAACACAATTAGTTACTTCTTTAGGGGGTAAGGCAGTAGTGTAAGGCATTACTTTGAAAAGTAACTTTCCCGCACTGTGCACTCGGACACCTTAAAATAAAGTGGGTAACACTTTATTTTACAGTGTCATTGTTGCATATGTTACATGTCATAACTATAGTCATATCTATGACTTATGCATAATTACATGCAACTAACCATAAACCAAACCCTAAAATAACCCTATAGTATGTAGTTACTTAATATTACTCAGGGTAACACTATATTTTATTTTAAACACTGCTGGCTATAAGTAAATATTAAAAGCCAGTCACAATATGTGATGTTTTGCTACAAAATTAGATTGTTCTGAAAACACAAACATTGCAGTGCTGAAACTGTTTGTTTAAGCATCCTGAGCAACCTGACACAACAACTAATGGTGTCATTTTGGGGCGGGACTATTCGTTTATCTAACCAATGGCAGACAGGGAAAGTTTGAAAAAAAATTACGTTTAAAAATTATTATTATTATTTTTTTTTTGGTTATGCGGAAATTAAACACTTCACTTTATTAGAAGAAATTAAACAAACTAACAATAAGCAAAACTGTCACAGCAACATATTTGTGTTTATATTTGGCATAAAACATGCTCTACATGGTGAATTATTATGCATATCATTTTATCTCTTTCTTCCTCGCATATTTGGATGCAAAAGACAGAATTAAGTTAAAATGCTGTCTGTTAAAAAAAGACAGCATTAATTTAAGTTAAACAAATAAAGACATTTACATAAAGATGGTAATGAAATCTTGCTTTGTTTCTTGAGGTTTTCTGAGGCCTCTTTTCCTTTTGTTTCTGTCTAACATTCTTACCACCTCCTGTCGGCCAGCTTCCGCTCCTATAGCCTTGAGGAACATCTATATTGTCTCTCTGTCTCAATCACGCACACACGGTCTCTTTGTCTCTCTGTCCATCAGGTTCAATTCTGAAGCAAGTGGTACTGACATCAATGTCTCTCTCAAACACACACACACCCACACACACACACACAGGTCCTGTCACACTCTAGTGATTTGCTGCAATAAAACTGTCCTAGAGCTCACAAATTAATCACTTGTCCTATTTGGTATTTATGACTAAATCAGTGTAATGGAAGATCAACAAGCAGAAATTAATTAAGAATCATATAATAAGAGTCTAAAAAACTATTTATTTATATGTTGCCTAACAGTTTTCTAGCTTTTTAACCGTGTCCTCTTTTTTTCACATTTCTATCACTTGTTCAGAGAACAATAGGTACAAAAATAGGTTATGCTTTATTTGGTAACACTTTATTTTACAGTGTCATTGCTACATATAGTAACTATAACTATAAATTGTCCATAATTACATGCAACTAACTCTAAACCAAACCCTAATCCTAACCCTATAGTAAGTACATGTAGTTACTTAATATTACTCAGTACTTAAATGTATAATTACAGTGTAACAAAGACACCTTAAAATAAAGTGTTACCCAAAAATAATATGATGAAATGTGAGAAATATTTAAGAAAGTATATCAAATCATGTAAATATCCGGATATAATAATAATAATAGTTTTGCTAATTGAAAGAATCTTTACTTGTAGAATATATATATATATATATATATATATATATATATATATATATATATATATATATATATATATATATATTAGTGGTGGGCATAGATACATTTTTTAAATCTAGATTAATCTAGATTAAAAGGGCTCATGTGAATTCTGCCGAAGGCATTCAGAATGTGTGAGCTCGTAAGTGATTGTTTGTCTTTTTGTAGTTTGAATAATAAATAACATCTGTCCCTTTAAGACCTGACGCATGCATGGATCCCACTGTTCCTGTGAGCTGGTTACAATGTTTACGTTAAAACTCACCAAGATGGGCATTGAGACATTTTTGAGTGTATTTGACCATTAATAAGATGGAAAAAGGAGCTCATTTTTGCACTTGTATGTCAGAGGCGGCTTTATTACGGTATGTGTGTGTGCGCTTCAGATGCGAGCGCAAAATCTGCAGGAATTAGTAGAATTAATGTTATGTGCAACCCCGCATTAAATTCAGACCGGTCACACCAATACTAACAAAAGTCCAGCAGAACACGTGTTTGCAATGTTCAGAGGATTAAACGGACTGAATGAGAGGAGGCGGGTGCGTGTCCACTCGCTGTCGGTCGGAGAGGAGAGCGCAGCTGATATCGATACTGTAGAAAATGAGTATTGTATCGTTTCAGATATTTCAGTATCGATACATAGCGAAATATCAATATTTTTGACAACACTATTAGGCATACACACAGGTTCGGGTCATTCACTGTATGACCTTACAGTGCAATTCGGCTAGGTATACATCCGCGCTAAAATATCAAGGTGAAAGTCATCATAGCTTGCGTAGTATAGACCCAGCTCCCAACCCAACTTTGAGAATAGATTAACGGCGATATTTTTTTTATCGCCCGATAAGAGTCTCACGTTAACGCAGCACGTTAACGCCGATAACAGCCCACCACTAATATATATATATATATATATATATATATATATATATATATATATATATATATATATATATAAAACATTTATTTTAAGATTAATATTCTGCTCATTGGTCACTAATTAAAAGATCACATTGATCATAAAGTATTTGTACAGATGGTCATACATTCTTGAAGCAAAGATAATCATTCTCAAATCATGCTTACATGACCATCAACTTGTGGAGTTCATGCAGCTCGAACACTGCTTTTATTACCACAAGAGGACAACTTTCCAAACAAAATTCAATATCAAAGTATATATTTCATGCCAAAACACGTTTGGATTAATCGGTGGGAAGGAAGAGGCTCTCAACAGCATCAGATCGTGACCCGCCCGGTCCACCCACACCAGCGAGGAGCCCTAAACCCTCTCATCAACAGCTATATGACAGGCCTCATCCCACAGAACCACGATTCAGATTGACATCTCAATGAGGGGGCTGGTGCCAGTCTTTTACAAGCGCCATTTCACGGCTGTGCTCTTTGTCCTCTCCCCCCCATTCCACCCCACTGGGTAGAGACCAGCCCTTTCTTTTTTCGGAGCAGAGAGAGCTGCGACGGGCAGATACAGGGAGGGCCTCTCGTCATGCCCCACTGCCCCTCAATCGGTGTCTGAGTCATTGCCCACAAAAACTGGCTTGCTCCATATACCTAATTTTTGCATATGAATGAGCGGCCCATTGTCCAGCCCTAAATGCACATTAAACCTGTCTGGAAACAATTGAGAGGAGGCGCACACTTTTTCCCCCACCTTAATAAATTAATTAATTGGACATATGAGATTTAGGAGAGGAAGAACATCTTGGCGCTGTTTATTCTAGTGCTTCCTTAACCAACGGCAAGTGTCCCACATAAAGGAAAGGATGTTTATAGTTCTGCCAAGAGTAGCTCAGTGTCTTTGTACAGAGGCCAAACTGAGACCTCTGGCTTTTGTCTACAAAAGAGGGGTTGAACAGAGTCATCCCGCCAGGCAGACCGTTGCCGAGACACCTTCGTTGTGTCTTGCCCCGCAGGTCTGCCCTTTGCTCTGGCCTGGAGAGTAGACATTGGAGATGGGCCGAGCTCAGGCAAACCAGGTCAGCTGAGATCTGAGAGAGAGCAAAGTGCATGTCCAAAAAAGAGTGATTAGAGATATCAATAGGCATTTCCATTGACTCACACCATTGACTTGCTCTGGTCAGCTTTCTTGTCAGCCTTGTTCGGCCGTGTTGAGTATTGTCGTCCACACAGAATCTCAGAAAATAGATTATGATTGATGCAGATGTGTAACATTTTCTACAACCCGAATGTTTTAAGGCATATGAAACGTTGTCATCATTTAGTCCTTGTCATTACTATATTTTTGTAAAAAAAAAAAAAAAAAATGTATTCTTTCAAAAACAAAATTTCATGCTTTAAAGCTCCGATCAAACCTGAACAGTGATGACCATCAAATGGGTCTGTGCATGCGTGCATCAAACCTCAACTAAAAACAAAGAAATGTGACAATACACCAGGTAGTTCACGCTGCCAGTATGTCCGTTTTGGATCCCATTGACTTTAATGATATGGGCAAAAGATTAAATATTCTTCAAAATATCTTCTTATGAGAGTTTGGAATGACATGTGGGTGAGTAAATGATGAAAGAATTTTCACTTTTGGATGAACAAATCTTTTAAATGAGGGGTTCTGAATTATACGCCTGTCATTGATGTGCACAAAGACTCAAAGATGGATAGTTAAACATAGAAAGGGAATGCTTCAGATACCCTTCATCTGCATACAAAGCTAAAAGAGGACTAAGACTGAGAACATCTAATCTCTGGTTTTCCTGGGCCTTTTCTCAGAGTTGGCGGTTTTGCTAAACTACAGGGACTAAGATGTGAATGTCAAAATAACAGTCCAGACTAGACATATAGAACACAGACAGTTTTTTTTATAAGTGGCTTTGCATCTTAAAATCCAACAAATAGTTATTAGCCCTGCATTTTTCACCACCTACAGCGCTAAACTCTACTAAAATCTGCAATTACGCTCTATGAAGAGATTTCTGTAAAGATTTGAATCACCAGAGCAGCTAGTCACCAGCTAATTTTTGTGGCGTGCCCCATGTTGGGCTTTGTGTCCTGGCTCAAACTGCTTGGCTCCATCCCACATGCAGAGGTCCTTCGGGGCCAGCGTCCCAGAGGGGGACTCCATCCCTAGCTTCGAACAGCCGTCATCTGCCCAGTGGGGTTTGTTTGTACTCGGGCCGAGCAGGAGCTCAGCATTTCTCCTTACACAATGTCCAACCCCGCCGATTCGGGGCTCGGGCCAAGATGCCCTTAGCATCGTATGGTAAGTAAGGAGCCCCGGGGCCTCTTTGCGGAGCTCCTGCGGCCCAGCTGCGCATGAGGTTCCTCATCTTTCGTGCTCATTCTTTTAATTAGACAATCTGAGAATTAGCTCTCAGAGGGACACCTCCACCTTCTCAAAAAGCCCCGAATGCTCAGAGAGGTGGCGGTCCGAATGTGAGCCCCAAGCTCATATACATAATCTCACCACATACCTCCAACCCCCACCCCCTCCACCCAACCTCATTTCAATAGCGCTCCCCTCCTTCACCCCACAGATACTCAAAAGGAGCCCACACCTCCCATTTCCAGGAGCCTGTGGGCGCAGTGAGAAAATGAAGACCTCTGCACCCCTCCAAATCCCCAGGAATTTCTCATTAAGAGCAGGTCCTGGGCTCCTGAGGACCCCCGGGTTCCCCCCGCACCCCCTGCTCCCTCAAGAAGTCGACCCTCTTGCCCGACTAGAATGGACTACTCCAGTCCACTTTGTGTCGGACGGCTGTTTCCCTGTGTGTGTTATTCATCTTGCTCCCATTCTCCAGGCACAAGAGGCTTTCCCCGCCAATGGTGCTTTGAAAGTCCTCAAGACTTCCTCTTCTTTTCACCACATTTTTTATGTGTGTGCATGTGCGCAAGTCAGTGTCCATAATGAAAGACCTGGGCTCTGGATAGCGCAGAATAGGGGTAATTTAAATGACATTTTTTTAATGGTCTCCCATGACAGGAAGTGGGAGTTGGTTCATCAGGACAGTTCTGAGGTTTTGTGCCTTGCCTGGCATTCAGCTACAGGCTGTTTTATTGATGGACAAGTGCTTGGGTGTTGAAAACAGAAGTGTATAGTGCGAGCGGGGTGCAGTCAAGAACAGTTATGTTTTTATTTCACTGTGACTTACAATCATATCAGCTCTATAAGTGTTGAATGAGTGAACAGTTTTGTTTAAACAGTATGAACAATATGGTTTAACTTAAACTGATAAGATAAAAGTCAAAATTTTGC
This sequence comes from Romanogobio albipinnatus, assembly GCA_023566225.1. Lineage (NCBI taxonomy): Eukaryota > Metazoa > Chordata > Actinopteri > Cypriniformes > Gobionidae > Romanogobio > Romanogobio albipinnatus. The sequence goes on along the minus strand of CM042255.1, from coordinate 12,440,377 downwards.
TACCAAAAATAAGCCTTCACTAAACCTCTCGCCTTGAAAACATTTCTGATCAATCCTACTTGACAGTTGTTGCAATCTGCCAAGATTTTGCTTATTTCTAATAAGTCTATGGAGAATCTCTGCAATCAAATAGTTTTAAACACAATTTGATGGAAAAAATATATGGTAAAACGTTGTTGCTGTGGAACTTATTATAGTGACAGAGAGTACAGTGCTATTTTTCCTTCTCCAAATATTTAAATAAATCATACATTATTTTAAATAAAATAAAATAGGGCCCGGTTTCACAGACAGGGCTAGATTAAGCCAGAATTAGGCCTTAAGATATTTAAGTAGCTTTTATAAACGTGCTTTAGAAAAACATTACTGACATATTTTAAGATATATCAGTGCAAGTTGCTTTCAGTTAAAACAGCTCAAAATGCATTTTTGTCTGGGACTAGCTTAAGTCTTGACTGTGAAACGTGAGGATAGTCTCTGAGGTTTTTAGTCACAATATGGCATAATTAAAATAAAATTTAAATTAAACCCAATCCTGCAGCTGATTGTAAAGATTTCATATAGGCCTTGTCAATCACAATGCAGATTGTCTACACAATGCTGAAACAAATCCTAACCCCTAACCCTAAAACCAGACGATAGATAGATAGATAGATAGATAGATAGATAGATAGATAGATAGATAGATAGATAGATAGATAGATAGATAGATAGATAGATAGATAGATAGATAGATAGATAGATAGATAGATAGATAGATAGATAGATAGATAGATAGATAGATAGATAGATAGATAGATAGATAGATAGATATGTAAAGCTTGTCTGAGATAGCAACAGGCAATAACATTAAGCAAATTCTATATAAAAAGTAACATCAATATATGAGTGATTCAATAATTGGAGATACATTTTGCATTTCAAAAAGTTAAGGAAAAAAAACTGTTCACTAATAGAAATTCTTTCCATCTTGAAAACATATTCAAAATGCAGTGCTTGCCAAACACAAGTTACTTCCCTTTTTGTTTTTTTACGGAAAAACAGATTTATTATTATTATCGTTTGTCAACTCTGTTACTGTCAATTCTGTTACACACTGTCAGCATTGTTACTCTACCTTGGTAACAGAGTTTGACGGTAACAGAGTTGACAATTTAAAACGTTTTAGCCAAAAACTCCACATGCTAGCATAAATGCTAAGAGCACATGGCACTAATGAAATTATGACTAAAGGACATTTTAACAACCCACTGTGTGATCAGTGATAAATTCTGTGTTTCCTTTTGATATTGTGATAACAATTTTGACGTTTTACTAAATAACGGTGTAAGAACGTTTTAGATTAAAATATTTTCTGAGAGAGAGCACACATACCTTTCAGTGCTTCAGATATTATCAGTAAGAGAAAGTTACATAATTTCTTACATGATTGTGGGAGATACACTCTAAACAAAAAAGGTTCTATGGCACCAAAAATGGTTCTTGGCTCGTAATCATAGGGGAACCTTTTTTAGTGCTATATAGCACCAATGGTTCTTCACCGGTTCTTTGACTAAGGTGCTATATAGCACCACTAACTAAGGTGCTATATAGCACCGCTACCATATACATAACATGTTAAGATATGGTGCTATATAGCACCAAAAGTGGTTCCTCTATGATTACGACGAAGAACCATTTTTGGTGCCATATAGAACCTTTTTTTTAGAGTGTAATTCTACCAATTTAAAGGCAAATTATGGTACGGTAACAGAATTGACGCAACATTTATGGACACACATTTTTATAAGATAAACGTTATTTTTAAACAATTTAATGTTGTAGAATTAGGAAAATTACCGTGTATGGCTTTTATATAAAAAAGTAAATATTATCAATAAAAAGTCAAATAAAATATTTTGATTACACAATGATACACGATGGAAAAATACATTACTAATTCAGACAAAAAGAAATCATGATTTTTAGCTATATAAGACACTTTTTACAGAAAATATTATTTTGTTATGGCCTGTAACATATTGTAATATTTACATATATTTGTTTTTATCGTATGTGTATTATATTGTATGTATGGATGTCTATATTGTGTATATTGTATACTGTACATTGTATATTATTATTGTACATTGTTTAGTGTATATTTGCTGTGAGTAATTGTGCGCTCACGTTGCGTATATTATTTATTGTATATTGTATATTTTTTAGTGTATATTGTGCTGCATTAGATGTGTAAAATGTGTAAATCTGATGTTTGCTGTAATTATCATATGTCTCATCATGTCATGACTGCTATGTTGCTCGGAACTGCACCTAAGAATTTCACCCACTGTTGCACTTGTGTATACTGTATGGTTGCGCGATAATAAAATGATTTGATTTGATTTAATAAATTAAAAAAAAAAAAAAAATATATATATATATATATATATATATATATATATATTTTTTTTTTTTTTAAATACCATTTGAAAAAAGCAGGAAAAAAAAAAAACATTTATGACTTTGGACACCAAATGTACCTGAAACTATAGAATCACCCATATGCTGACCGTTTAAATTTGTATGAGTAACAGTATTCCCTCCCTCTTTTTTTTTTTTTTTTTTGATTATTGTTCAATAGATTTTAATTTATTTTACATTTCCTCTGTAAAAGTATTGAACCATAATTTCCCTTTTGTTTTGAAAGATTGTTTATATTTCTTGTATATGTATTGACTAGTTCTGTTTGTTAATATTGCAATAAAAAATAAAAAAACAGTATTCCCTCCAGAATCTTTTTCCATTTCGTCAATGAAAGAGCGATTGACTCCATCTAGTGGAGAGAATGACTCTCTGCCTGAATGTGAGTCCACACATGGCAACAGTTTGAAACTCACTCTAAATCATAACCCAACACAAGACAAGACGTAACCCTACTTGAGAGCTTAAGACGTCATTTGTCACAGTACAGTTGGATCAAGTGTAGCATGCAAAATATAATTTCCTCATCCACATGAAGTCAAATTACAAGTCTAAACTTGAAATGTTGTTAACTTTGTATCATGTACGTTCCTCGGACAAGAAGTGAGCGCATTTAGTTTCTGTAAGTCTTTGTGCTGTAAATCTAGTCTTTGTTATACAAGACGTACAATAAATCTTGAGTGACTCATTTATTTCTGTAAATGTTTCCCAACCACTCAAGGTTTTAATTGCCAATCCATGCTATCATTCAAGACACTGGGCTGTTTAAGAAGTTGAGTAAGGGAGGATGTGGAAAAGAAGGAAACAGATAGAGAGAGCTGTCACAAATGAAGACAGCTGTCAGCTGGGATGCATGGCGGGGCTCAGAGGTTAAGGAGGAAAACAACGGGGGTGGACAGCGGAATCTCAAACAACAGGAAAATACTTCTACACACACAGACTGAGACATGCGGGCCCCCGGAACTCTCTTTGAGAGATGGATGGGTACAACCAGACACCTTCAGCAGATCAGCTGCTCTACACTATAACCTCTACTCATCAGCATGAGGACACTCCATGGCCCTGTCCTAAATGCCACTCCATTGTGGTGACAATGCCACATAGACTGTTGTTAAGCAGTCCGCTGCAGTCCAGACTTTGCAAAAAGACAAAGATTCATAAAATTATAAATGTATCAATACGGTGCTGCATGGACATGTCACACGCATGACCAAATCCTCATCAAGTGTACCATTTGGGACAGGGCTTCTTAAACTCTTTTGTTGAGTGGTGCTGCCATCTGCCAGTAATATTTGTTACTACATTTGATGGTTTGTTAAAATGTCAAGTACAAGTATAGGCCTCTAAATAAAAGTATAACACTTACAATATTGATTTGTTTAATAATTCTGCTTCCTTAAAATTAATCTAATGGACTTAATTCATATTAAAAATCGGTTCTCAGGTTAACTTTTTCTTGTATGTGTCAGAGGAACATTATTAAACTTTCATTCACATGCATCAGAGTTAAATATCCAGGGAAAAGTTTTACTTTGTTCAGTTTGAGTCTACAAACTGATCAAAAGTCCCACAATCTAATCACCAAAAGACAAATTCTGTGCTGAAAGATTGTTGAAGGGTAATAGGTCAAGACAGAAATGACTGACCACCAGGGGGCGTAAGAACGAACAGCATGCGCTTTGGGCTAGATAAAATATTAATCACGGGCATAGTCATAAAGAGAGAAAAAAAAAAGATATATTATATATATATATATATATATATATATATATATATATATATATATATATATATATATATATATATATATATATATATATATATATATATATACACTAAGACTTTTAATTATAAGCAAACATTACATTATGACCAAAATAGTCGTATACATATTTTAATAGCCTATCTTATGTTTATATGTATGCAATTTATATTTTTATCACCGTTTCAGATTTTTTTTCATTATCAATTTAATGTTTTTATTTTTTAGAATAAAACACTTTTCATCAAATTACCTAAAAAGTGTGAGCTTAATGGGGACTTTCTCCGTTGGCCTTTTTGCATGTTATGCAGCTTTATTTTTTTTATTAATTATTATTTTTTGTCAATCAAATGTGATCAAAAATTGCCTTTTTCATAAATATTTAGCCCCTCACACATAGTGTTCTATTATAGGGAACAATGGGGATAAAGGCCCGGGTGTAAAAGGCCCTTTGGATGTAATTTCATTATGTTGACTATAATGTTGATGATACACAGGGCAACTTTTTGAGCAATGTTGCCGTCAATGGGAAACCAGGTGAGACACAAGGCCCACGACATGCCTGCTAACTCGCATTAGAGTGTTAGTAAAGTAGTAGACTTGCAAAGTTACTTAGAGGAGCATCACAATAAAGAGTTAGCAGACAGTCTACTAATACTCTAATGAGAGTTAGTTGACATGTAGGTGTAACGTTAAATAGCCAACAGAATGTTTTATAGCACCATCAAAATAAAGTGAAACCAATTTCTTCTTACATGACAACAAAAAACAACTTAACTAGAAAGGAGTCGTAACTAATAGTCATAGTCATAATTAAGAATTAATACTTTCATTGTGAATCAAATTAAGCAAAATCTGAATAGCCACATTAATTCAGGTTGATTGGGACACTTTTTCCCAAATTCATCAACCTGAATTCACCTCTACCAATTTGTAATCATTATTTAGGCTGTCAATGTGCAACAGATGCCATCGTGTGTCCATCCTAAATGGAGATAGGCCTATGCCATATTTGACTGAGCAATAGAATAGAGAATGACTATTAATCGGCTATTGGAAACTTTACTGCTGTAACTCTGGTATTTTCTCTGCCATGCGCGGCGCTGTTCAGGCGAAGCGGAGATCAGCCAGCAGGCCCACAGACAGCGCTGAAACACTTTCTCTCTCATCTCAACACTAATTTTGACAGCTTTCGCAAATTTCCTTTTGAGGTGCCTTCGAAAAACATCTTCAACGACGTCGTCAGTCGAGATGAACACTGTTCCCAAGCCCCAAACACGCTCTCCCCTTAAAATAAACCTCACGGGACTATTCCAGTATAGGTTTTGAGTTATGCAAGATTTGGAATAGACGTGTTGCTAAGCAGCAGATATGTAGGTTTATTGAAACGGAATCTAAAGCTGTATGCTCGTCGTATTAAAGCGCTTCAGTGTCACATTCACACGACATTAGACTCGGCCACAATCGTTGAGATGGTGTCGGACTCCACCATTTTCTATCTCCTCAGACAAAAATAAATAAATAAAACACGGCACAGAAAAACAAACGCGCTGTTTATATATACGTCCAACTCTTAACACAGTTTCGATGTAATTTCCATGTAATGTATCATGTTAGAGATGTGACTGAATGAAACGGAGAAGTGCGTTGTGCTGCAATATGTGTCTTATTTATTACACAAAATCTTCTTAGTAGCCTACTTTATCTTTACATGCTATTTTGTTTAAAGCGCCGAACGCATGCGCGTCTTCACGCGCACTGTAATTTCAACAACACTAATGTAAACAAGCGTCGAAAGACGAGTCACAACTTCTTGAATGTATAAAAGCCTTACTTCAAATCGAAATTTAACACTTTGTGGCCTGTGCCAGCACACAGCAGACTCCATCTTGAATGAGCAAGAGCACTGAACTTGAGTAGGCTAGAATCGCATATTTTCATACGCCTCCGAGTGTAAGTGTTACATTTGTGTTTATTTCAGAATAGGATTTTACCACCTAAAATAAAGCCTATCACTTAAAGGCGAGAAACGTCCGTTACAAAAGCAAAGTATATTGCAAAGTGAGTGGGGAAAAAACATAAAAATGATACCAAATGTTCGATTAAAGGTGCATTTGAGCGTTTTAAAATGTATAATTGTGTTTTGGGATAAAATGAAGCACAGGAGTTGAGAAGAGCTCCTTTCGCAAGGGGTTGGGTTGCCGTGCCGATTGGCTGCTGTTCATAGACACATACAGTCACGGGCTTGAAACAGAACCAGGGGCAGGTCGACAGCAAGGAAACCATAATCATTGAAAATGAAAAGTACAACGTCCGCATCGTAACCCAGAGGTACGTTGTGACTCAGACATCGCGCACTGGAAGGGTTCCTCTCTGTGCGAGTGTTATAATGCATGTGTTTGGTGTGTTTTTGTATTGAAGGGGTTGAGTGATGATAGCATGAATGTGTTCTCAGGTTCTCTGGCCTACTACTGCAGCTGCGGCTGGGATTTTCTTCATCCACTTTCACAATTTGGGGAAAAAGGTCATTTCACGCGCACAAACGAATAGTTTTCAATATGAATAACACTGGCCAACATTTAAATGGTAAGATTCTATCGGTGTTTCCTTAGGCATCACATTATATATGTTTTAAAATAACGAAATAGACCGGTGTAACTCTGTGAACTCGTTCTGGTGTTTGTTCGGGAGAGAGATATTATTAAAATAATAGCTTATAAATATTAATGAGGTTAGCACGCGTGACAATGAGCCCAGCGCTGCCAATTTTACATGTACGCTATTACTGTATCTTATGCATATTATACTTTATTATGTGAATTCATGTGTCAGTCAGAGTTCACTCCTCGCGCTGTTATATATGTGCGCCCGCTATCCTTCCTGTGTTATGGAGAATGTTCGAAATGGCATGCATACTTCCCTACTCGGAATAGTAAGCACTAAGCAGTACGTAATTAATCCGTTCCGAACGTGCAGTCGCGCTAGAACTTTGTAAAAATGTTCTTCATTTGATCATAAAATTCCACGACATTGTAAACAAATCCCACCACAGACAGAGAATCGAATTAAATAAATGATTCACAAATATTTGTATTCCCCTATGTTTCACTTATTTATTGAGCAAAATTATGCAGGTGTAAATATTCTTTTTTGGAGTAAAAAGTAAGGTCAGTTATATCTTAATAAATAAATAGTTCAATAATAATTAATTGGAGCAGGTATTTTAAATAATTGGATACAAATCAAGTGAGCATTTGACAGCCCGTATTACTGAATGGACGTAAACATGGGTCTCTGGTCAAAAGAGATTTCTGAGAATCTCTGAAAAAGAAATTGAGACTTACTAGCCTGGAAAAGGTTATAAAACTATTTCTATAGAGAATACAAATTGACTCTCTTACTCTACCAATAAACAATCTATAAAAATCACTCAAAAGGCAGGACATATGTGACCCTGGACCACAAAACCAGTCATAAGGGTCCATTTTTTATTATTTTTTTAGATTTATAATATAAATAAATAAGCTTTCCATTGATGTATGGTTTGTTAGGATAGGACAATATTTGGCTGAGATACACATATTTGAAAATCTGGAAACTGAGGGGGTAAAAAAATCTAAATATTGAGAAAATTGCCTTTAAAGCTATCTAAATGAAGTCCTTAGCAAAGCATATTACTACTAATAATACATTTATGGTAGGACAATTACAAAATATCTCCATGGAACATGATCTTTACTTAATATCCTAATGATTTTTGGCATTAAAGAAAAAAATATATCTTATAAAAATCTCGACTTATTTTGTTTCAAGATTTTTACACATACAGAAGTGATGATGAAGAGAATGCTTAAATGTATATACAAATTTGTTTTTCAGATAATGGAGCAGTGCCGGTATGATTCGGTCACATGTGCTTAATCTCAGTAATTCAACAAATTGCTGTACTTGTTCACAGGTGCTGGATCTGCTTGACAGTATAGGGAAAACATCACCCATCAGCAGACAGATACTTGGCTTTGACCCTGGCCCATCCTGTCTCATCTGGGTTAAAATCTTAAGATCCATAGTTTACTTACTTATTGTCACTAGAAAAGCCTTGGAGATCTGACCCTTGGGGATCAAGACCTGCCTCTGTCTGACAGGCTTATGGAACTATGTGTGGACGATGAACTCAAGATTGGTGCGTGGTAGCCAGGCTGAGTTATTGACACATCTGTCTCAAAATGGATGCAGGTGTGACTGACAGCTGCACGTCCCCACCCAGCCCTGATTTTAGTCTGGACTCATCCAGTCCATTTGCAAATGGACTGCACTTTGAGTCAATTCTGTTTGAAGATGAGGACGAGGATGAAGTTATGGATACAGAGACAGTTTCTCGGCTGGAAAGAGCCTCGTGTGGCTCAACAAGAGAGCATACAACAAATACAAATTTGAAGACAAAATTGGATGCCAAGCCTAGAAGCAAAATTTCAAAGGCACGCTCATCCTTTGGGCAAGAAGTCGTCTTTGAAGACAAGTCTAAAAGTGATTGTGGGCTTTCATCTCTTGTGAGCGGGCCTGCTGGGATTATGATGGCAAGTTCACCTTCAAACCACCACCAACACTATTAGATATTTCTTCATATGCCAATCAACTGTTCCGCAAGCTTTTAAAATGAGTAACATGTCAATGTACATCATTTTAGTTATTAATACATGTTTAATTATCAACAATTTATTATCTGACAATATAATAATTTATTAAAAAATATGCTATTTATGCTAAAACATTATATTAATCATATTCAATATTTTTTTTAAAAGGAAATATTTTTGTACGGTGATCGGTCATGGCTCGGTCACGACTTCTTTTGCTGAAGTACTTTTTCTTGTGGCCTTGAGTTTAATGTGTAAACAAACCTGCATGACCATAGCAATCTAAGATTATCAGAAATGGATATTATTAATAAATATTTTATTTTGAATTAAAAATGACAGACAATGTGGCATCAAGACATGGATATATTATATTATATTATATTATATTATATTATATTATATTATATTATATTATATTATATTATATTATAGCCTGTTATATTATAGCCTGTTATAGGCTATATTAGTAATAGAAATTATACCCATTTCCGATATCCATATCTGCGCAATGTATGGCTATATAGGCTATATATGACTCTTTATTTCTTTATTTCTATATTTCTGTAGGTGCACTTATGGGAATTATATGGGAAGTTCACTTTATGGGAATTTAACATATTAGACCAGGGGTCACCAACCTTTTTTCATTTGAGAGCTACTTTTTAAAAAATGAAAGTCGCAGAGAGCTACTCATGTTATACAATACTTAAAACTCTTAAATAATGCATCATAATTCTCGTATTAACAACTATACAAACTGTTTTACACCTGTAGTGGATTTGTGTAGTAGTAGTTCCAGTAGTCAGTACCAATACCATAACTTTTACGGTAACGTTACTTGGTATCAATTTTACTACCACAGCAAAAGTTTTTTATTTTTTTATTTATGATGATAATCAGTATAAGTAAATAATACATAAACATTTAAAGGCTGTATGCTGTTTAAAAGTAACCTGTCTATATTAGCTCACTCTGATTAGATGAAAAGTATGTCTTGGCGAGCTACCACCAATCAGGCTACTGGTAGCTCGTGAGCGACGTTTTGGAGACCCCTGTATTAGACCATAATATTTATTCCTTTCGGCTAGTAATTAATAGACTTCATTATTAAATAGGTATAATAATAAACATGTAATTAACTGTATCTACTTTTTCATTTATCGCCACACACTGGTGTAGCCTAAGCCTACAGAAATATAGTCAAAACTTTATTGGTATGATTGTCTGGTATAAGGCATTTTAAGTATTAAAATAAATAATATAGAATGTTAATTAGGTAAAGAGGTACATGAAATCAAGGGGAAAACAAAGCAAATACAAAGGCAAAGGTTAACAACGAATATAATATAACCAATAATGACAACAATGACAATAATAGAATAATAATATACAAAAATTAAATAAAAAAAAGACTTAAAATGGATTTAAAATACTATGGTATGGGATGGATAATTTTTTTTTCTTGTTTATCATTTTATGTTCTTGCATATTGTTTCATCATAATTAACATCATTTATATATGATGTCTACCAGCAGACAAAAAAATCGAAAACAAAGGCTCTACCACCAGTGAAATATTTGGAGGGTGAAGTTATATGGGCTAAATTCAACCGTAGACCATGGTGGCCATGTCAGGTGACTGTTCACCCATTTGAGGGAGTTTACCACAGAATTAAAGGTAAGTACACAACCACAGAAGCCATACTGTAGATGCCGCTTTCCTAATTTCATGAACCAGAACTTTTCAGGCGCATTTTTCCACATTATCCTCCCACACAAATGTGTATTGTCCTTCCTTGAACTGCTTTGTTCGATTGTGTTTCAGAGCCACCAGATAGGACCAATCATCAGTATTTCCTCAAGACATTTGGGGAACCTGAAGAACAAGCATGGGTTCCTGAGCGATCTACTCATATATTTGTGGGTGGATATCAGTTTAACAATCTCCCTTTTGTGAGAGGAAGTGGACGCCAACAAGATGAAAATGCCAGACACTCTGTAATTTCTGAAACATCCTTTCAGTTAAATGGATATTGTGACACGTTTTTAAAACCCTTGTGAAATTGTTACTCTTGGGTTACTTTGCAGATACCCAAGCGTTTACTGAACTCTTGGAGAGCTAGTGTGGTTGAAGCAGAAGCACTTCTCCTGGAAAAGCCAAGGGTCACCACTCCATGCTCAGACTTCTCCAAAACAATCTCTGAAGGAACCACAAATAACACAGGAAACAAAGTGTCTGTGCCAGTGGAATTACCCAACATTAGTCTTCTGAGCAATGGAACAGTTACACAAAAAGACCACCTGAACACCTTACCACTTAATCAGGGGTCTAAAAAAAAAAAGAAACAAAGAAAGTCATCAACACATTTGAAAACATCTGAGGAATTTCATTACGAGAAGGATGAGATTATGGAAGGGTTGGACAGTCCCTACTCTGACATTGATTCGGTACCACAGATCCGCCGATGTCCCAAAAGCTCTGAGCGAATATCAAATATTGAACAATCAAACTCAACCCCAAGTCAGCTTCCCATTACAAATGACAAAGAAATAAAAAAGAATGTGGAGAACCAGGGTGGCCTTTGGTTCAGTAAAACAGGAAAAGGTCAAGTCAATGGGGGACTTGGCCGTGCTGGAATTAAATCTGTGAATTGTTCTTTTGGGAAGGTATCTTGTAAAATTAAGATGCCAGATTCAGCAGGCATGAAATCCAAGGACAATCAGATCACCGGACTTGAACATCTATCTACCGAAGCCAGGAAAGCTCTCGGTAGGAGAGTGAAGTGCCTTCCGGCAAGTAGTCGCCTGATGACTAGAGCACTGAAGGCGATGGAGGAAGAAGAGTGGATGAAGAAACAGCTGGTAAACCAAGAGTCAACCTCAAATGTTGATACGGAGAATTGTGTATCTTCTTCAGACTTTACATTACCTGAAACAACAGATGTAGACAACAATGCCCCCTCAAAGAAGATGCCAACTACGGCAAGCAGAGATCTGAAAGAGAACTCGAACATTAGCACACGCACCCAGCTATCATCCAATCTGAGTTGTAAGGACAATGAACATTCAGTCAAATCTGAAGAAGAAGCTTCTTTGATATCTCAAGCACCTGTTGCCTTTCATTCATCCAAATTCAAACAAGAGAGTCACGTTTCTGATGTATCTTCTAGTTCTTCTCCATCTTTGCACTTAAATATGGAAGATATGGAGAACATGAAAGAAATAACCTTCAAATCACTAGCAAATGAAGACAGTGGCCAGCCTCTGTCGTTTCATCCTGATGCCAACTATAAGTTTAGCACATTCCTAATGATGATCAAGGATATGCACGATAGCCGGGAAAAAGATGGAACACCATTGGTAATAGAGCCATTACCAAAAAATGAACTTATTAAAGAGGAGCCATCACTGATTCCGAACATGAAGGGTGAGTTGACCACAGTAGTTACACAGAAATGTCAACTTGGTAAAATCACATCCAAGCAGAAGAAGATGAAGCTGAAGTCTGGGACAAATATTATCACGGAAAATCAGCTAAACTCTACAGTTTTAAAAAATGCTCAAAGACATAGCACAAAAATGATTTCAAAAAAGAAAACCACTGAGGTCACAGCAAACATCCACTCCAAAGATTCATTTGACAAACTGATATCTGAGCATCACCTGCCCTCAGAGGAACCAGAGACCAAGCTCTCGGCTAATGTGCCCAAAAAACGTTGGCAGAAGTTTGGCCAAGTCAAAGCGTTACATGCAGACGAAGGTAGTTGTATTCAAGAGACAGAACAATTACCCTCAGAAAATTGTGACGTTTTGGTGGGGGGCACAAATAAGTCTTGTTCTTTTGTGCCCGAGAAGGCTACTTCCATCGATGCATTCGAAAATACTCAAGCCAACTGTCAAAAAAATGACACCCCTACAGGTAAGGTAGACAATGTAATCAATGCTAATATCATCTAAGAATTATGTGAAGTCTTTAAGTGGGCTCAAAAATGTTTGTGCTTTTCACAGAATGTAAACGTATTAGAAAACCTAGCAAAAGACTCATAGAATGGACAGAGGAATATGATCAATTGTTTTCTACTAAGAAGAAAGCAAAAAAGAAACCAGAGTCGTTTACTAAGGTAGCTCAGTTTATGCTAGCTAATCAAGTTCAAGTTAGATGTGTATGTTTAATTCGCTTTAACAGTCTGAATTTTTTTTTTTTACAACTTATGAATAGGTCGAAAACCACAACTGCAGTGGCCCAGTGGAGAAAACATCTGCCGAAAGTATACAGAATCCTCAGGTAACAGAGCAAGGTGTGTCGAGGCCCCTGCCAGAAATACAGACTCCTCCTCCAGAAGACATGTCTCAGAGCACTCCTCCAATAAATACCACGGCATGTCAAGAGAGTCAAGTGTTGTCTGTTGACACGCTAACTCCACCTCCAGAAACAAACCCATCACCATGTGCTGAAATGTTCCATATGGAGCAGCTTCAAAGACAAAATGCTTTAGCCATTGGTGAGTAGCGTTTTCTGAAGGTTTATAATTATGAAGAAATTCACTAATTGTAGACTTTTCAAACATTTCCATCACATTGTTTTACCATATGCAATGGTCATATGTAGACCTAGTGCAAGCCCGAACCACTTTTTACTATGTTTTTTATTTATTTATTTATTGTTTTAGGGCTGACTATATTCATACTTTTTAATTTTGAATAGGTGATGGTGTGTGTCTAAGCACAAAGAGACAACGGAAACCCACCAAAAAGATTCTAGAAAGCTCCATTGAAGCTGAACCAATTCTCATGCCTAAAAGAAAGGTAATATAACTTTGTTTTGTTTTTTAAGTTCACTTTATCAATAATTGTTATAAAAAAACATACTTTTTTGCTATTTTAGTCTAAAGAACATAAGAACAAAGGAAAATTGGGCTAATAGCATTATCATTCACAGGTGAAGTCACAGAAGATTTGCTCATCTGGACAATCTACAAAATCAGGTTTGACAATTTTTTTTAAAATCATATACCATTAATATATTGGACGACTTGATTTTTTTAGAGACATAGTCAAAAATCAGAGACAATTCAAGGGCCACATTTTCCTAACATGCAGCCCTGGTCATTTAATGATGTACTAAAATATGTATGTCATTCAATTATATTTTCAACAACAATCTAATCTAATTAATCTAGAAAATTATGTTTTAAGCATGTTATTTGACATTAATCAAACTTGTGCTGAGTTCACACTGACAAATGCCCGAAATTGGAGGCAAATTGGTGCTCGTTCACACTAGTGACAATCACACAGTGTGCATTTTCAAAGACGCGATCTGAGAACATCATAGTGACCATGATCAGTAAATTATCATAAATTATATTAAATCCTGGGTTTGTGTTCCATTAAAGGGTTAGTTCTCCCAAAAATTAAAATTCTGTCATTAATTACTCACCCTTATGTCGTTCCAAACCTGTAAGACCTTTGTTCATCTTCGGAACACAAATTAAGATATTTTTTATGAAATCCGAGAGCAATAGTCCATGTCAGAACACCGGCTCATTTTTGGCTTGCTCCCATGTCAGCATCACACGTATGCGTCGTGGTGCTCATGTGAACAGTGTCGGCCAATAATGAGCCGCCGTTCTGATGTAGAACCTGGAAGCGCTGCACTGTGTTTACTATGTGAATAGAGTAGGAGTATGACGTTGAAGAGAAGAGATTGTTAAATAAAGTTGTTATTTTGTGTGTGTGTGTGGGGAGATTTCAAATCACCAAAACAAACCCGCCCCTATTTTGATAGCTCCACCCCACACATACGTAACCCAGGCAATGACTATGGCGGAATCTGCTGTACCAGCCGGCCGAGGGTATGATGTCATCAATAAGTGAAAGCAAACATATATTAGGAGTTTATTGTCTTACTTTTCGGACACACTTTGGAAGCTGACGCTTGAAACAGACCGTGTGGAGGTTTAGACGCTCCAGGCTTATACGGTGTGGAAATGAATGGGTCTTTATCATCGCTGAAGTGAATGGCAATATGATCGCAAATGGACAAGCAAGCAAACATGACACACAAGCATATTCAAGCAAAAGCCAGCATATATTAGTTCTGTGAAACAAAACAAAATCAATGTTACTCGCCTATCGAGAAGAAATAAAGCAACCTCGGCCTTCGCTCCTGAGTTCTCTCCAGCGCTGGAAAGCTGATTCGATATTTACACGGGTCCTACTTCTTGCCTGATCGTAAGCCTTCTTTTGTTCCACAGACATCTTCCACATTTGTTTTTTATCTGCCCTCTCTCTCTCTCTTTCTGTCGTTGCTTGGCTAATGTCCGTCCTGTGTCGTGTCTTTTGAATAATGACGTGCACTAATCGCTCTCTTCTCCCCGTCATTAGTAGACACGTCCCTTACTTCTGACTGGCTATAAGTTTGTTTTGGTACTCGGCCCGAGACACGTTTCTAAAGCATTTTTGAAATACCACTAACCCCACCTTTAAGGTTGAACCACTTCAGTCACATGGACTATTTTACCAATGTACTATCTTTCTGGGCCTTGAAAGTTGCAATGACGTTGCTGTCTATGTGTGGTTTAGAAAGCTCTCGGATTTCATAAAAAAAATTCTAATTTGTGTTTCGAAGATGAACGAAGGTCTTACAGGTTTGAAACGACATGAGGGTGGGTAATTAATGACAGAATTTTCATTTTTGGGTGAACTAACCCAAATAATAGAGGAAACCTGAATAAGCCTGAATCTCCAATAATATTTTGAAAATCTAAAACTGGTCTTTAGTTGGGCCACTAAAAGAACTGACACTGAACTTCATTATGTTTTTATATGTTTATTTGGTGCCTTAGTTGTATTTTGTTTTACAATCTTTAATTGTATTGTAAATGAAGGAATTGGACAACAATCATCAAAAAGTAAGAACAAGCTGTCTTCCGAGTCCATCGACACACCAACTGACCCAATACATATACAAAGCACAGAGATGGAGATAGAAGTTGCCCCTGAAATGCCTCATACAGTTAACCCAGAATCAGTGGAGGATGGCTCAGATGCTCTCAGATGCTCAAGTTCAGAGGTCAGTAAAAAGAACTCTTAAAACTTATTTTATTATTTCTCAATGGCCACTTTTTTGGGTACACCTATACAACTGCTTCTAATCAGCCAGTCAGTCAAATGCATTAGTAAGTACCAATATGCAGATAATTCAATGAAAATATGTGAAAACATAATGTTTTCTAAATGCTCACTTAATTAAATAACATGAATGTCTGGCATTTCATTCAGATGTTTGGATCTAGTTATGGCTTGTGTTCTGAAAGAGAAGAAAATTCACAATCTGATGAAGGACTCTCGGATAATAAAAGGCTCTCAGAGGAGAAAGGTGGCAGCATCTCACTCAAGGAAAATGTGTGTCAGGTAGGTGTGTTGAGGCCCGTTTACACCCTAGAACGATAACTACAATGACAGTTATGTCATCTATTGCGTTAAATACTCAAGCTCTTTAAAGTCAGGTGAATTCTGATTGGCTGTCAATTTTTATTATCATTCATTGTTTAAAAGATCCACTGATATTGTTCCTCTATGTTGTTATCGTTATAGCTGTGGAGTGAACTTGTATTATCATATTAATTGTATTATTTAACCTTTATTGTCTCCCTTTGGAGGATTTATTTCTTCATGCAATGTATGTAATTACCCATCATATTGTGATACAGGCTGGGCTGCGTTTCCCAAAAGTATCGTAAGCCCATTGGTGCCAATTGTTCTATGTTCAACTTAGGCTTACGATGATTTACAATAACCTGTATTCAGTGTGGGCGGTTTTCAAAGGCTTAAAGTCACGATTAAACAGAAGTAGCACATACACAATATAGCCAAATGTATTGGGACACCCCTACAAATCATTTGATTCAGTATAAAATCAAACACCTAGGCATGCAGACGCTTCTACAAACATTTGTGAAAGAATGGGTCGCTCTCAGGAGCTCAGTGAATTCAAGCGTGGTACCGTGAGAGGTTGCCACCTGTGCAATAAGTCCATTCGTAAAAATTTTCACTACTAAATATTATACGGTCAACTGTTAATGTTATTATAACAAAGTGGAAGCAGTTGGAAACAACAGCAACTCAGCCATGAAGTCGTAGGCCATGTAAAATCACAGAGCGGGGTCAACGCATGCTGAGGTGCACAGTGCACAGAAGTCGCCAACTTTCTGCAGAGTCAATAGCTACAGACCTCCAAACTTTGTGTGGCCTTCAGATTAGCTCAAGAACAGTGCATAGAGAGCTTTGTGGAATGAGTTTCCATGGCCGAGGAGCTGCACCCAAGCCTTACATCACCAAGTGCAATGCAAAGCGACGGATGCAGTGGTGTAAAGCACACCACCACTGGACTCTAGAGCAGTGGAGACGTGTTCTCTGGAGTGACGAATCACGCTTCTCTGTCTGGCAATCCGATGGACGAGTCTGGGTTTGGCGGTTGCCAGGAGAACGGTACTTGCCTGACTGCATTGTGCAAAGTGTACAGTTTGCTGGAGGGGGGATTATGGTGTGGGGTTGTTTTTTGGGGGTTGGGCTTGGCCCCTTAGTTCCAGTGAAAGGAACTCTTAATGCTTCAGCATACCAAGACATTTTGGACAATCGCATGCTCCCAACATTGTGGGAACAGTTTGGGGATGGCCCCTTTCTGTTCCAACATGACTGCGCACCAGTGCACAAAGCAAGGTCCATAAACACATCGATGAGTGAGTTTGGTGTAGAGGAACTTGACTGGCCTGCACAGAGTCCTGACCTCAACCCGATAGAAAACCTTTGGGATGAATTAGAACGGAGACTGCGAGCCAGGCCTTCTCGTCCAACTTCAGTGCCTGACCTCACAAATGCGCTTCTAGAAGAATGGTCAAAAATTCCCCTAAACACACTCCTAAACCTTGTGGAAAGCCTTCCCAGAAGAGTTGAAGCTGTTATAGCTGCAAATGGTGGGCCAACTCCATATTAAACCTTATGGATTAAGAATGGGATGTCATTAAAGTTCATGTGCATGTAAAGGCAGGCATCCCAAAACTTTTGGCAATATAGTGAGTGAAACGGATTAGCAAAAATGAAGAAAGAAAAAAGGTACATTGGGGAATTGCTTTTATCCACTGGTTGTTAATTGGCTGGAGGCAGTTCTGAATTCAAGGTTACAGATGATTGTAAGAAAGGGGCAGGGTTTAAATGGACTAATTGATTGGTCCAGCAAATGTCACCAGACAGAAGTTGTTTCACCATCACTGTGTCCGAAAACTTAAAAATGCTGCATTCAGAGGATGGTAGGAAGGCATCAAGGCATGTCCGAATCCAATGTAAGCTTCACTTCTTGTCTCCTGAGATACCTTCATCTGACCAATTTTTTAAGGCAGTATAGACATATCCTTTGCTGCCTTTGATATTCCACAATCCTGTGCTTTCCATTCTGTGACAGTTGAAATGGCATCTGAAAGTTGCGGTTGGTGGTCAGTTTGTGTGTAAATGTATGTTTTTGACCAACGTTTTCCACTTCCGATGTCATTTCTAGCGAGAAATTACTACTGTAGTAATTAAATATTTGCTTAATTATCACCAAAGCTCACTCTATTTTGCTGTAGATCATAAAACCATTATACTGCCTCAGAAGTCTGTCCGAAATCTGTTTCATGAGGTGCCTTTGTGCGCAAACGCTGCCTACAAAGTCATTGCCTGATCTTAGGATGTCTTAGTAAACTTATTAATCATTTAAAATATGAATTCACTAAATTCAGTAGTCAATAGCTATGGTATATTATAAAATAACTCAATGACCTCCTCTGCTGTTTCTGAAGGCGTGTGAGAAGCAGGGAGATCTCCTTCTGTGCGAAGGGCAATGCTGTGGGGCATTTCACCCACAATGCACTGGTCTGAACGAGCCTCCCACAGGAAAATTTTTATGTCAGGAGTGCACGTCTGGTGAGTGCCTGCTTCATAATTCACACACCAACAATTTGCCTTAAAGTAATTTTACAGTTTTTGACAGCTGGTTTTGTGAATATTTGAATAGGTATACACTCATGCTTTGCTTGTAAGAGCTTGGGTGAGGACGTCAGGCGCTGTATGCTTCCTGGATGTGGGAAGTTCTACCATGGGGAGTGCGCTGCCAGCCATGCACCCACTGTACCTCTGAACCGGGCCTTTCGGTGCCCTCTCCACGTCTGCCTGGCGTGTTTCATCACAAACCCTACCAGTCTGTCCGTATCTAAAGGTTTGTTGTGCTTAGAGCAGATAGGTGCTCGATCAGGTGATGCTACATAATGAAGGCTTGTTCACACTGCCCTAAAAAAACACCAACATTTCCATTTGGGAACAGCAATATCTGTACATGTGTAAGATTCAGTCCATAAGTGTGGGTCCATAAAGTTGTTATTTTTAATTACGTGAGACCTTATCATCATGGCAACAATCTTTGGATGCTTTTGTTAGAGCAGTGTGAATTAGCATTAAGATGTTATTTTGCAAACTAGGTGTAAACCGATATTACAATTCTGGTCAATACAGATTCATATGAAGTGAGTGACAAAAGTAATCAAAATGTAAAAACTAAAGGAAATAAGCATGGACAAAAATATCACATTTCACCTTTTACGGATGAAAAAAAACTTATACCATGTTAGTGTTTACCATCTAAAACACATATTTCAAATGGGGTGCTTTTATTATGAAATTCTCTGTATTTTGTGTCTCAGGCCAGCTAATCCGCTGTATCAGATGTCCTGTGGCATATCACGCCAACGATGACTGCGTACCTGCTGGGAGTGTCACTCTCACCGACAGCAACATAGTGTGTCCCAATCACTTCACACCAAGAAAAGGCTGCCGCAACCACGAGCATGTCAACGTCAGCTGGTGCTTCGTCTGCTCGGAAGGTTAATTCAGCTGTATTAGGCCTTGTTTACACCTGTTATTAAGATGCGTTTTGGTTGATCGGATCACAAGTGGACGATGCTAAATACAGGTGTAAACGGGGTCTAAAATGTTTTGAGCTTGTCCACTTTCAACCACTTCCAACCTCAAGTTGTTCCAAACCTGTATGAATTTCTTTCTTTAACGACAAAATAAAATATTTTGAAGAATATGGGTAACTAAACAGTTGATGGGCCCCATTGATTTCTATAGTATTATATATATATTATATAAAAAATACTATGGAAGTCAATGGGGCGCATCAACTGTTTGGTTACTGACATTCTTCAAAATATCTTCTTTTGTGTTCAGCAGAAGAATGAAATTCATACAGATTTGCAATAACACAAAGGATGATTTTAAAGATGACACAATTGAAATTTTGGGGTGAACTGTCCCTTTAATACCAGGAGTAAACAGGGTGATAGACACCAATTTCTATCACAATTTGCACCTCTGATTGTAGTGTGTGCACTAAATCATTTAACTTCCCTTACAAGCTCACTTTATATGACCTTATCAGAAACATTTCTTCCCTGTATCTGTATCACTTCCCTCTACAGGAGGTAGTCTGCTATGTTGTGAGTCATGTCCTGCGGCTTTTCACCGAGAGTGCCTGAACATCGACATGCCAGAAGGCAGCTGGTACTGCAACGACTGTCGTGCTGGAAAGAAACTGCACTACAAGGAGGTAGTGTGGGTGAAAGTAGGCCGCTACAGGTCAGCATGCACAAAACCAACCCTGATCATTCCTGGTTTGTACAGTCATTGTACACAATAGTTTCTTGTCTACTCTTTGTTAGATGGTGGCCGGCTGAAGTTAGCAATCCCAAAAACATTCCTGAGAATATTCTACGCATGAGACATGATGTCGGAGAGTTCCCAGTTCTTTTCTTCGGCTCTAACGACTACCTGTGGACTTACCAAGCCCGTGTTTTCCCTTACATGGAGGGTGATGCTAACAGTAAAGAGAAAATGGGAAAGGGAGTTGACTCTACCTATAAGAAAGGTATCTTTTGCAACTAATTATTGCTGCTTGCTTTTGGTATGGCTATTTCTAATGCCCAATCAAAGCTAAAAGTTCATTAGACATCACCACATTGATGCCATAGTTTGGTAAAGCAGGGTAGAGTTGAGGCGTTGATCAAGGCACAAGTGGTAATTTAATTATCAACACAAAGACTCTAAACAACTGGAAATATTGGGAATCACAACCAACATAAAAGATGAGATGAACAACTGAAACTCATATACACAGAGAATTAAACAATGGAGGAGCCAGCAGAGTGGGATGCCCTGATGGAGCCAGTGGTTTGAAGGCCCTATGGCGGTGCAGTCCAGGGCAGAGCCAAGGGGACAGAGTCAGGGAGACTGGAGGCCAAGACTTAAGCCGCTTTCCACCGCAGGAACTTTCCCCAGGAACTTTTGGGTGGTACTCGGTGTGTTTCGACCACAGGAACCAGGGTCTATATGAAGTTCCTGGTAAATATTTCCCCCTCCGAACAGCCCTGCTCCCGAGGTAGTACTTTTTCAAAGTTCCGGAACTTTCGGGGGTGGGACTTGGGCGCTGAACATCAATCAAATCAAATCACTTTATTGTCACTCTACCATATGCACAAGTGCAACAGTAGGTGAAATTCTTAGGTGCAGTTCCGAGCAACATAGCAGTCATGACATGACATGTACAACATTTAAGCAACAACAGATTACACATCTGATGCGCACACAATTACTCACAGCACAGTATACACTACAATAAACAATAAATAATTTACACAATGTGAGTGTAGTTCTCACAGCTTTAAACATTATACATGCTGATTGGTTGAACTCACTCAGCATTTTATTTCAAACCACATTTTTAAAAGTCTTTGCGAGGTTCGTTCTGCGTTCAGTCAAGATCAGTCTTGCACTTTCTGTCAGATGGGACGCGTTCGTCTCAGCCATCTCACGGTCAATGTCCGTAATAGCTGATAATAACCTACGTTACGTTTTAAATCTAGCTTTACGAGCTTTCAGAATACGCTTTAGTATCAGTGCTCATCTCTTTTCCGCCATTTTGTTAATTACCTCTTTAGTAAACCAATACATAACCAGCGAAAGCAGCGCTGCTTGCATCTCCTCCATACTTGTTACTGTTGCAGACAGTGTCGCACAAAAATTATTACTGTCCGTCACTGGGAAGAGCAGTCGCGCGCAGTCCTGCGTCACCAGACTAATTTGCCTAATCTTCACGGTACTTTAGACCGCAGTGGAAACGCAGACAGTAGCAGGTTTGGGGGAAAAAAAGTTCCTGTAAAAAAAGTTCCTGGTACAAATTGTTCCGGATAATTTTGGTAGAAAAGGGGCTTAAGGTGAAGCTGCTGGTCTGGAGGGCCAAGGCAAAGCCGGGGGCTTGGAAGACCGAAGTGGAGCCGGTGGGAGGGAAGATGAGGGTGAGGGGATGGAGGAATCCAGTAGAGCCGAAGGAACTGGGTGTAACCAGTGAAGAAGGCGGAATCAGAGAGCTGGATGGAACCAGAGAAGGAGGCAGAAGCCAAGGAACTGTTGAAGAGGCTGTGAACTGGACAGGTCTGGCGGAGGGCCCGGAGCTAGTAGACTGGATGGAACCAGCAGGGGAGAAAGAGTCATTTGCACACACAACTCGTGTAAAAACCTAGTTGTATTACATGATTCTTGGGGCCAGATTTACTATACAGGGCAAATTAGCGTGAGAGCGCAATTCCAAAAAAGCGCAGATGGGAGTGGGAAGTTCTGTGCATGATCTACTGACGACGTAAATCTGGCCCTTGGTGTAGCTGATATCAGTGATCAAATGAAAATATCTAAAATCAAAATGTTTAATGTGTTTTAGCTTTGGAAGAAGCAGCACTAAGGTTCAAAGAACTGCAGGCAGAGAAAGAACTACGGCAGCTCCAGGAGGACCGACGAAATGACAAGAAACCTCCACCATACAAGCATATTAAGGTAGCTAAATGACCATACAAGACACACTATGAGATTGATTGCTAGCTTTATATTATGACGGTACAAGTCTTATCTTGGTCAATCCAACAGGTGAACAAACCAATTGGCAAAGTGCTGATCATCTCGGCAGACCTTTCGGAGATTCCCCGATGCAACTGCAAAGCGACAGACGAGAACCCCTGCGGTATGGATTCAGAGTGCATCAACCGCATGCTGCTGTACGAATGTCACCCACAGGTTTGTCCCGCAGGCGAGCACTGCCAGAACCAGTGCTTCACCAAACGGCAGTACTGCCAGGTGGAGATCTTCAGGACGCTGTCTCGAGGCTGGGGGCTGTGCTGTGCGCACGACATCAAAAAGGTGAGCTGATTTTGAATGTTCTTCATGGGCAGCGACCCAAACATCATTCCATTTAGCATACTCTGACAACAAGCGTCTTGTTAAACTTCACATACTTCAATGAGCTTTGAATAACATTGTTTAAAATAATGTATTAAAATTCATTATTAATGTAGAATTTTTTTTAAGGTATAATAATTTTTCATCAGATTAATCGTCAAATAATCAACAGATTAATCGATTATCAAAATAATCGTTAGTTGCAGCCCTACAATAAATTAAGTATACTTTGAAGGCATTTGCATGCTCAACTGTGCACAAGATGGAGTTGAATGCGGAAAACAAAGTATACCTCCCAGTTGTATAATGCTTAGCATTTTGCTAAACTAATTGCTTCAAATCAACAATATCATAATTTTGCTTCTCTTTCTCTCATCACACCAAAACCAGTGTTCAGTTTTGGAGTAAACAAACTTTCAAAAAGAGACTGACTTCTTTTCAATTTTGAGCATTTTCCCCATGCATATTTAACAATTAGTCCATCTCAATCCTCCCCCTTATAATGTCTCTACAGAGAGCCAGTACGGATGTGGATATAATTAGCTTTAGTTTGTCCAGTCTGCTTTCTAAACAAGTCTTGTTTTTAATGCTTGACCCAAGGGAGGATTTGTTAATGAATATGTTGGAGAGGTGATTGACGAGGAAGAATGCCGTGCCCGGATTAAACATGCTCAGGAAAACAATATCGGCAATTTCTACATGCTTACGTTGGACAAAGTGAGATTCTAAAACTACAACACTAGTTTAAGTTTTCTAAGATGTCTGTTATAGAAGCTGAATATATTGCTTTGTGGTTTCTGGAAGGATCGGATTATTGATGCCGGGCCCAAGGGAAATGAAGCCCGTTTTATGAACCACAGTTGCCAGCCAAACTGCGAGACCCAAAAATGGACTGTCAACGGAGACACACGTGTTGGGCTCTTTGCGCTTACAGATATCCCTGCTGGTAAGTCAAATTCATTTTTATATAGAAAAATGTGGTACAGCCTGACATTTACACTGCTTTTGCAAAAACTTTGATGTGCATTTTCTTTAAAGGCACAGAGTTAACATTCAACTATAACCTTGAGTGTCTGGGCAATGGGAAGACAGTGTGCAAGTGTGGTGCATCTAATTGCAGTGGATTCCTGGGAGTGAGGCCAAAAGTAAGCAGATGATCTCCAGAGGTTATCTTTTATATAGTATAGCATCATGTTATAACTAGAGAGAGATTGATCACTGATTTGGCTCATATAATACTACACACTGCCCAGCCAAAGAAAACTGCTGTTTGGATTTAAATAGGCAAATGCTGAGTCTATGATTGGATCATTATTGCTGTGATTATTATGTTTCTAGAATGTTATATGTTTGGCAACAGTTCTTCTAACCCTAATTGATTGAGTGTGTAGTTTTTCATTTCTTAAACAGCCATGTAGCAAGACACATCATGGCCATATTCCAGGATGACAATGTCAAGATTCATCAGGCTCAAATTGTGAAAGAATGGTTGGGAGTGAGCCTGAAGAATCATTTTCACAAATTAATTGGCACCTCTGAGTCCAGACCTTAAATTCATTGAAAGTCTTTGGGATGTGCTGGAGGAGACTTTACAGAGTGCTAGACCCTTGCATTGTCAAAATATATTTATATATTTTGGTCAAAATCTTGTTGGCAATACAAGACTCCAGCACTCTGTAAAGTCTCCTCCAGCACATCCCAAAGACTTTCCATTAATTTAAAGGGGTCATGAACTGCATTGTTTTATATTGTTTCCTGGGGTGCACTTATAACTTTAGTTTGATTTTTACATAAAAAATTGTCAAAAAGGCATTTTTAGTCTCTGATTTGAACACTCTGTTTGAATGGGCGTGTCTGCTGTGAGACTTCTGTGTAAACGCATATGAAATAGCTAAATATTACATATGGAACTCTATCGAATACTTTTACCATGTTTTTACTATTACAGCTCTCAAGTTTAACTAATCATGAAAAGTGTTGATTATAGCCAGTGCTGCCGCTCCCACCACACGCATCATGACTGTACATCAATCATTACATATCAGAAATTAGCATTAGAATTAACACGGCTACTTGCATGTTGTTTGCAAATCCACAGTGAAATGTACAGAACAAACAAATAATGCTCAACTGAGACATTCACATTGTTGATAATAAATAACCACATTCCTAGCATTAGGATCCTTTGGAAGGTAATGTTATTTTTAGTCCAGTGATCCTGTATCACTATACAGAGGCCGTCTTTCACCTATATAGGCACATTCCACAATGAGTCGTTCTCTGGGCTTGGTTTAAATAAAAGCTGTTTTTAGACTAACAAGGAACTTTTCAGTTCTGAAACTTACAGGATATCCTTATGATGATCTCTTATATGTCAAAAGCTCAATTTCTCAGTTCATGACCCCTTTAAGGTCGGGACTCAGAGGTGCCATACATTTCTAATGTAAACCTGTCCGATTTTTCCCAATAAAGTTTTAGTATGAAAAGCATTCTTGCAAATTCAGTGAACATTTCTGCTTTGATAAGTGATTGTAGTTAGACATCAACTCTGTGTCTATCAGAACAATCCCCCATCAGACGATAAATGCCGTAAACTGAAGAAGAAGTCCCAGATGAAGCGCAAATCCAAGCAGGAAGTAATCAAGGTGCGAGAGGATGAGTGCTTTAGCTGTGGAGATGGAGGACAGATTGTGTCCTGCAAGAGGCCAGGCTGTCCTAAGGTTTACCATGCCGACTGCCTCAATCTCACCAAGAGACCTGCAGGTAAGTCTTGAAGTATTTTCAGTCAGGCCGCTCACTGACCATAAAGTCATTATTCAGCTCAGTGTTGATTCAGTTTAGCTCAATTATGAAACAGGTTTAATTCAGCTGTAAACAACTCTACAGAAGGCAGTAGTGTTGTTATTCAGCTCTACTCAGTTCAATGTTGATTTAATGCAGTTCAATAACAATCAGTCAGTGTTAAAGAGTTCCTCAATTACGAAACAAATTCGATTTAGTGAGTAACTTGTTTTACGTTTCAGGCCGTTGGGAGTGTCCCTGGCATCAGTGTGACTTGTGTGGACAGGAAGCAGCTTCCTTCTGTGAGATGTGCCCTAGTTCCTATTGTGCCGAACATCGGGACGGCATGCTTTTCATATCCAAACTGGATGGACGATTGTCATGCAGCGAGCATGACCCCTGCGGCCCTGAGCCCCTGGAGCCTGGCGAGATCCGGGAATGCCCCACAGAACCCGTGACAACGTACCCTATAAAAATCATCAGAGGTGCCAAAGCCAAACCCACAACAACCCTAAACACTATGGCTGTCCCGCAGGCTTCCTCTCCACCTGAGATAGCCCCTCAGGTCTCCTTTAGCCCCCCCAGTAGCCCTCCGCCACTTAACATCTCTTTAAACTGTACATATTCACCCATTTCTTCCTATGGAGAAGAAGAAAAAGAAGAAGAGGAAGACAGTTTGATGCAATTAGAAATGGATGGTGAGAAGAGCGTATCTCAAGATAATTCGGAACGACTGAGGATAAAGAAGAAAACCGAAGTATGAAGGTTTAATCTATTGACTATTCCAAACTGTCAAACTGGCAAACTGTCCCGGTGTTTAAATTCCCCAACAGATCTCTTTTTAGACATGTTCTTGTTTTCTCACACTACTAGAGGGTATCTAGTGTACTTTAATTTCCAATCACTACAACTTAAAGATGGTACTCAAAACGGTTCCCATCTCCTTCTGTAATCTCTTGCCGATTTTGATGTTGATTTTAACTGCAATGAGGAAGATAACAATGCTTACTAAAAAAAAAAAAAGATTCAAATGATGATTGAACAGTATCCACTTCACAACATCATGGGACATCATGAGATTTTGGCCATCTTAATATTTATTGCTACATTTGGCTGTTGGCACATATTGAGCATCACAAAAAAAATGAAGAGACTGAAGAGACAGTATTGAGGGAAGGGAATATATTTTTCCATGGAAATGCCATTGCCTTCTTCATCGAGTCAAATAATAATGACTATAAATAATATGTACTGTTACCAAAACCCATTTGTTCAGTATATTTGCTCTGTGAGCAAATGGTACAGAACCTAAGCTTAGGTTACATTTTACTATTGAATAAGTGGTTGATATATTCAAGCCCGAAGTATTCTTTGGTTTTTACGCGAATGCTATATGCATACAGCGCGTGTGATGTAAATTTCGCCATCAGCATAGTACACACGTACTGTACACATGAAGCCCGACTTTTGTAACCGCGTGTACTTTATTTACCCTAATAATATGGTACACAAGGTGGTAACACTGGGCCGAACTGTAAAAAATGTAAGAGATGGAACAACAAACTACTGAAGACCACATTAACAATAGAAAAAGGAGGTTAAGAGATGTTGCAACTAGTTTAAAAGAGTACAAAGAGTATAGTTTCTAGAGAAAAATAGCAAGGACATTAGACAAAGATGAATATTTCTAGTGCACACCACCTTTGTTGGTATATGCTGTCAAATTGACTATACTTTGAAAGGTTTGTGTTTGGCTGTACGCATCATTGTATCAAAACCGAAATATACTTCGGTGATGGTAATTAAAGTGCCCCTATTATGTTTTTTCAGATATTACCTTTCATGCAGTGAGTAATAAAGCTGTTTGTGAATGTAAAAGATATGCAACGATTTAAGTGCTCAATACATAAAGTTATTGTCTCTCAAAAAAAAGAAAAACTTAACTGCAGAAACGAGTCATTAGTAATTCCAGTCTTACTACCCTAACTTGCATACGTAGCAATGTATCAAATAATGTATATGGTCTTCATTGGCTGCCCGCTAACGTCTACTTTCACCCGCCCTCAAACGCTGTAGCTGGTTTGTGTTGTGTACGTGTCGAGAAAACGCTTGTTTTGCGCTCTGCAAAAGCAAATTCTCTTTGTAAACACTCCCAAAGGACGAGGATGTGAAGAGTCAGTGGTTAAAATGACCACAACGATACAACAGCAGTATAACCTTTTGACGATTGCTTCTCAAATCTCTGTGAGGTCTAAATGGGATTTACAAAACGCTTGTCCATTAAAGATGGGACAGTACCCACTTTATTTGGACCAGCTTGCTCCTCAGAATCACAACCTATAAGTATGATGGATTATCGATGTATATATTTTCTGGGTGTTCAAAATACGTTGTTTTGTTATGGTGTGTAGGTCTCCGGCTAACTCGCATCATTACTGCAATACATTACATTTTTACTATTAGTTATTACTTCTGCTAAGGAGCTGTGGGACACTATTACCTAAACTTTTGTCGTTCTTACTATGAGTAATGATAAAGAATGGAGCAAGATTTTTTGTCATTTATCAGTCATTCAAGTTGCTAGCGTATGCACCGTTATTGATACAGTTAATGATACAGTTCCTGCATGTGCACCTCAGTAAATTAGAAATACACACATGGGTTTGTTGATGGACATACTCTTGTTAATGCTGATGGTGAGGAATTACGGTTGAAACATCTCATCACGTCCTGCTCAAGTTGTCCTTGCAATGGAGGTTCGGGTTGAATAACTAGTTCTTCCAAAGTTTCATCATCGGACTCGCGTTCAGATTGTTATGGTAAAATCGACGTCATCGTAACTGTCTTTACAGTATGCACACTCGCTGAGGATTCAGGAAGCCTCTGGAGCTGAAGTTCAGTTATGGTGATAGGCAATCACAACAGACTGGACCGTCTGGCCAATCAGAACAGAGCAGGCTTGTGGAAAGGAGGAATTTAGAGAGACTGATTAACCCGACGAGTCTGAGAATCATGAAAAATGTGGTGATGTGCAATGTATTTTATAAGAAAATGAAAGCGTTTGTTGACATTTGATGGTGGTAAACCGTTTGCAGGAGACCTCCAAAACAAAATTAGCAACCTTTAAAATAGCATAATAGGGGCACTTTAATACAATTCAAATATCTGTCTTGATCCTGTATTTTTCACACCGTATTACTGAGCCAACTGTTTAAATTTCTTTAGATTCCAAGACTATCGTTTTGTTGAAGCACTTTTTGTATAATAATACAAAATTTGCCTGCTAACACGTTAAGACAAAGGCAAGAATACTTGTCATTTATTTGAGATAATTTAGGAAATTTCCCAGAAATGTCTTCAAATTAATCCACAAGAGCTTGATGCAATCTACAAAGGAAGTGTTCCTCTGTTTTGATTGTTCATATCCATCAAAGAGACAGATATTCCCAGAATTCTCTAGTGTAAATTGTGCTGAAGTTAAAGGTGAACTGTGTGATTTTTGAAACGCTTGCAGCATCCAACAGTTACAAAACTTTCAAACAAACAGGAAGTCCTGTCCCAACTCACACAGCGGTTGAGCCAGAAGTTTAGATGTTGGCAGCTCAACGAGAGCAATCTAGTTAGACAAGCAAAATTATAAGCTGTTCTATCCTGTTGTATATGTCTTTATACATTTAAGCTATATGGGAGAAAGTAACAGACGTTTGCAAACCTGATAGTTAAACACTCCCAGTCAAGTCTTTGGTATTTGGTGACTTTGTGTTAAATCAGCAAACAATTTTAACTGAGACTGCTCATATTACAAGTGTAAAACACTATCCATGGCAACAATACAAGTCCTCTATCATATTTTGTGAAGCTAATGTATATAGGACAAATAGTTTTGGCCTGTTGCATGTCTACACTCCTGGATTCCCTCTTCTGGTTTTCTGAACAAGTGTTCTTCTTGTTGAACAGCATTTCAACTTTTTTGTTTTGTTTTGTTTACTGTATTCATGTTGTTAACTTAATAGTTTTCATCCTGCTCCTAGAGTCATTCCACTTCAGTATATTTCAGACAAATTATCAAGCAAAAGGGGGAAAAAATATGTTGCCTTGTCAGAGATTTTAATTGTTCTGTAGTGCTTTGTACAGAATAAAAAAACAGTACACACTTGCTGCATCCTTCCTGCTGTTTTTACTACCTAAATTGTATTTACTTTATTTATTGAATTTGCCATTCATTAATCAAATGTAATCAAAGGAAACTATTAAATCTCACAAAAACTTAAAAAACAAATGCTTGGGTTGTATTTCACCCCCAAATAAAAATAAATTATATTATACATAAAGAAAATGAAACCAGTTTTTGGGATCATTTAAGTTTCACATTGCGACATTAATTTTATGACAATTAAGCACATTTCCACATGCACTTATACATATTCACAGTCAACAAAAATGCTTTAAAAAAGACTATTCTCAATACTGTCACACAAAACTATTATATTTACATTGTAAACTGCAAGTATGCATAATGGTAGAATGTCTTTACACTGTAAAAATAAATAAATAAATTGGAAAAATTGTGAAAATTGATCATTACATACTGGCCCAATAAAGGACTTCCAAATAATTATCCCCATGCAAAAAGATGCATTGTATTAATCATAGCTTAAGGTCTTCACTCAAAATTAAAATTGTATATTCACTGAACATATTTAATTGTGCTCAGTCAATCTATGAAGTCAAAGTGAAAAATCCATGTTGGATGAACAAGTCCTATGTCCGAAAAACTGTATACGCATGCGCAAAAAGGAAAACCATTTGTGTGGAGATTTCAAATGCGCAGCGCGGGAGCGAGCAGTGCTGAGCCAAACGGTGCTGAAGACGAAACAAACATTCCCAAGAGAATAGAGAAATATTCATCGTAACAAGACGTTGGTGAGTATTGAGCACTGAAATTATTCTCCAGAGTTTTGCTTCATGACCCGGTATCATGCATTCATTGGTTTCATGAGTGTGTTCTCGTTCACTACATAATTGTCTAACGGTAGCCATTAGTTTTATTTTCCTCATGTCTTAGCCTATATGTCTAAAATAATAGGTAATAAGTAAATTAAGTCATTTGTGTGATACATGTAGCATGTGACCGTTGAACACGGTGCCGGCCTCTTTCAGGGCTTGAGTTATTGCCTTTTAATATCAAAAACGTCAAGCTCGTGATTTTCTTATTCATCCATTCATTCGTCTCATCCTCATTATATAATGAAGAACTTCTGTTCTGTCATTTGCCAAATGTGATGCATCTGGGAAACTTTGCCATTAATGTTAGTTTTTATTTTTATTTGCAGGTTCTCTTACGAGAGGTTCTCTCGTATTGCGTAAGTTCCTTACGCTACGGGAAATTATTCTTTCTTCGAGATTTCTGAAAAACCCAAAATTATCCTTAATTTTGTAACATTGTCAACGCAGTGCGGCAGCCTGGCAGACCATAGCAGGCTATTCCAGCGTGCCATTGGCTGCTCTGCTGGCAACTGCAGCAGCCTATCGGTGAGCCCGCGTGACGTGGCGACCAATGAGGGCGCTTCACGCCCACCTGGCTTCATTTGCCTACAGGTGGGGCGTGGCCACGTGTATATAAGCAGGGCTCACGGGCTGCATATTCGATTTTCTTTTCTTCAGCGAAGCCCTTCGCATCGCTGGATCTGGAACCCGCCGCCGTTGAACGTGCAGACGAGCAAGCAGAGGACAGCGCCTGAAGAAGCCGGCAGCATCGCGCCACCTTCAGCCATCCGTGCCTGCTCTGCTATCCGGCAGCATTATATCCTTTTATTGCTCAGTGTTGTCGCCGCTGCGTCACACTTTCACAAAAAGAGCCGAGCGTTTTTCTAAAAATGTCTCGTTCCACCTGCGGCTCGTGTCACGCGCAGCTCAGTTCCGGGGACCGCCATGTGATCTGCGCTCTCTGCCTGGGCCGTGATCACGCCGCCGCCGCACTTCTCGCCGGCGGATGCCCGGAGTGCGAAGAACTAACGATGTCGACCCTGCGGGCTCGACTCGATCAGTTCGAAGATGACATCCCTCCAGTCTCTGCTAAGCCGCGCAGGAAAAAGCGCCGCTCGCAGCGGACTCCGGAGTTGGCCGAGAGAAGCTCGCCGGAACCCTTCCCGCCCGCTTCACTCTCGCCTTCCCCGCCCCCACCCCAGGCCGCCATTTCTGTTGCCGCCTCTGGGGATGAGGCGGATGCGGCCGCGGAACGCGCCGACAGCTGCTCCATCATGGCTTCCGACAGCGAGGAATGGTCTTCCGCGACCTCTTCAGTCCGAGCCTCCGGACGCTCTCGAGCGGGTGAGGACGCCGAACTGTTGCGCCTTCTCACCCGGGCTGTCGAGCAGCTAGGCCTCGAATGGGCCCCGCCTAAGGTGGCAGCGCCGAATCGGCTCGACGGATGCTTCCTGAACAGTCGCCGCCGTGCGCCCACCGCCAGGACTGCACCCTTTCTGCCAGAGCTTCACGAGGAGCTCGCGAAGTCCTGGAACGCGCCATTCTCCGCGAGGGTCTCGTCTCAGGCTTCTTCGACGCTCTCACAAGTTGACGGCGCGGCTGAGAAAGGCTACAACGCTATCCCTCCGGTGGAAGAGGCGGTCGCAGCGCACCTTTGCCCGCCTTCTGGTTGGCGCTCAAAGGCTGCCCTCCCGTCTAAGGCCTGCAGAGTGACGTCATCGCTGATCGGCCGCGCTTTCGCTGCCTCCGGTCAAGCTGCGTCTGCTCTGCACTCTATGGCCGTGCTGCAAATCCTCCAAGCCAATCTCCTCCGTGATCTGGACGAGAGGAGCTGTGACGCTGAGCTGATCACGGATTTGCGAAGCGCGACGGATCTCTCCCTCCGCGCTACCAAGACCGCAGCACAGGCCCTCGGACGCTCCATGGCCTCCCTCACGGTAGCTGAGCGCCACCTCTGGCTCACGCTCGCGGACATGCGAGAAACAGAGCGCGCGGCCTTCTTAAGCGCCCCGCTCTCTCCATCTGGGCTCTTCGGACCAGCGGTCAAGGGGATTGTCGACCGTTTCTCCGAAGTACAGAAGACGACGCAGGCCATGAACCTCTTCCTGCCTCGACGCCCAGGCGCCAGCGGTAGCTCCGTTGCTCGCCGTCCTCGCGACCAGCCAACACCGAGCTCCACGCAGCGCCCAGCGCGGCCCCCTTCGTCTCAGCTCTTCCAGCCACAGTAAGCCGCCTCCCCCTCGGGGCCCCCGGCCTAGGATCGTGCTGAAGTCCGAGCCTCCAAAGCCCTCCTAGCCAGAGGCAAGAAACGACGGTTAAGTCCCGCTGCGGCCGGACCACCGTCAAAACTCTTTTTCCTGTCAGCCCCCACCACTGTGGCTGCTGCAGAGGAATTTCACGCAGCCAACGAGCCGGCAAAAACGCCCTCTCGCCTGTCAACCACCGCCGTTTTTACGGCGAACCAGAGAAATCACAAAAGTTGCATTATTTCTGGTTGCACGGCTCACGCCGTATGTGTTTCAAATGCAGTAAATGTGCCCACTTTTCTGTGTTCACCCCTGCACATAAGCACAATAAACCCCGTGTCCCCCACTCACATAAAGCGGCCTCCGGCCGCTCGAGTGCTAGAGTTAGGTCACGTGTCCGCTTGTCTGCGTCCACGCCTAGCCACCACACGCACTGTCACACAGCCACTCTTAACCGGTCATGTTCCACGCGTAAGAGTTGTGCCCGCTCAAACGCGCTCACACATTTTCGCGAACATTATGCCCCAGGCGCTACGCGCCGCGCCACACACCATTTGTTTTCCGCCCAAGGTGGCCGAAGCGATGAGTGTAGGGCCACACACAAGACATTCCCCGCTCAAAGCGGTAGAGACACAGTGTGTAAGGCGGCCAGCCACCGAAAGCGAGCGGCTGGCCCACAGCACAGAGAGCGCGCGCACCGCGCCCGCCCCTCTTATACGGGCCGTCAAACCCGCGAAACGCTGCGTTTCGAGCCCAGAGGCCGTTCTGTCCCGTTTGGCACACGCGAAAGCGTGGGAAGCCATTCCAGGTGTATCAGAATGGGTGCTGAGAACAGTGAAGCACGGCTACACTCTGCAGTTCGCTCGCCGCCCTCCGCGCTTCTGTGCGCGTATAGAGACGAGAGTGAGCGAAGAAGTAGCACATCTACTTCGAGCGGAGATAGCCACGCTGCTGTGCAAAGGGGCTATAGAACCGGTTCCCCATTCTATGAGCGAGTCAGGCTTTTACAGCCGATATTTTCTCGTGCCAAAAAGGGACGGGTCGCTCAGACCGATTCTGGATCTGAGGCGTCTGAACAAAGCTCTTTTGAGGAGATCGTTCAAGATGCTTACGACCAAGCAGATCCTCGCGCATATTCGCCCGAGAGACTGGCTAATTTCCCTAGATTTGAAAGACGCATATTTTCAAATCAAGATAACGCCGCGTCACAGGCCATTCTTACGATTCGCCTTCGACGGCCAGGCTTATCAATACACCGTCCTTCCGTTCGGCCTGTCACTAGCACCCCGTACATTTACGAAGTGCATGGACGCGGCCCTCGCTCCCCTGAGAAACCGGGGGATGCGAATATTGAACTACTTGGACGACTGGCTCATCCTGGCGCAGTCAGAGGCCGAGCTCCTCGCCCACAGGGCAATGCTGCTCAGCCATTTGGACAGCCTGGGGCTCACGGTCAACTGGACCAAGAGCTCATTAGTGCCCACGCAATCAACCTCATTTCTGGGTTTGAATCTGGACACTGTGGCTATGTCTGCCCGCCTGTCACCACAACGCACGCGCCAAGTTCGGCGCATGGCTGCGTACTTCCGGCCGGGCAAAATCGCACCTCTCAAGCTTTTTCAGAGGATGCTGGGACGTATGGCCTCAGCTGCAGCTGTGCTCCAGCTGGGCTTAATGCGCATGCGCCCGCTGCAACGCTGGTTAAACGCCCGAGTGCCTCACAGAGCCTGGGCTGCCGGAGGTTTCAGGATCAGAGTGACTCAGGGCTGTGTTGCAGCCCTAGAGCCCTGGTTAGTATCCGACTGGTACCAGCGGGGAGTGACAATGGGAGCCATCTCACACCGCAAAGTCATCTCGACGGACGCCTCCACCTCGGGTTGGGGCGCCGTTTTCGAGGGCAGACCGGCCTCGGGCCTCTGGTCGAGCGGAGAAAAACTCCTACACATAAACTGTTTGGAGATGATAGCGGTAGAGAACGCGCTCAAGCAGTTTCTCCCGTTTATACGGGGACACCATGTGTTGGTCCGGTCGGACAATACCACGGTGGTGTCCTACGTGAACCGGCAGGGCGGTGTCAGGTCCAGGTGTCTGGGCAATCTGACGGAACGCCTGCTCGTGTGGGCACACAGCTCGCTGCGCTCGCTGAGAGCGGCGCACGTTCCGGGCCACCTCAACGTGGGCCCGGACAAGCTGTCCAGGGGCCTCATTCTCCCAGGAGAATGGTCCCTGCACCCCCAGACAGTCCAGCTGGTATGGCGCCTATTCGGCAGAGCGGAGCTCGACCTCTTTGCAACAAAAGAGAACGCCCGCTGCTCGACGTTCTTGTCCAAAAGCGAGGATGCGCTGTCCCAACTTTGGCCCAGCCTCCCGCTGTATGCTTTCCCGCCGATTTCCCTATTGACCCAGGTTATAGCGAAAATCAGGGAAACGCGCCGCCCGGTGCTCCTTATAGCGCCGCGCTGGGAGAACCAGATTTGGTACCCAGAGCTGGTGAAGCTGTCGCACTCACCCTCCTGGCCAGTTCCGCTGAGAGCAGACCTCCTCTCTCAAGCAGGAGGGTCAGTTTGGCATCCCCATCCAGAGCGATGGTCTCTGCATGTATGGGTGACCAACGGATACCCGTTGACCTGCCCGAAGGGGTTATGAACACGATCTCACACTCTAGAGCCCCCTCGACGAGGCGGTTATATAGTTCTAAGTGGTCGGTGTTCACTGAGTGGTGTGCTTCCAAGGGATTGGAACCGCAGCAATGTGGGGTCCAGCGGGTGCTCTCCTTCCTCCAGGAGCTCTTGGAACTGGGCAGGTCCCCTTCCACGCTCAAAGTGTATGTAGCGGCTATAGCAGCGTTCGCCCAGACGACGCTAGGCAGCACGCTAGGAAGGAACGAGCTCATCATCCGTTTCCTCAGAGGAGCTAGACGGATGAATCCCCCGCGGCTCCCATCGGTTCCTATTTGGGATCTGGCCTTGGTCCTAGAGGCCATGAAGGCTCATCCCTTTGAACCGCTCGAGACTGTGGAACCAAGGTTCCTTTCGCTAAAAACCGCGTTCCTGATAGCTCTGGCTTCAGTGAAACGCGTGGGGGATCTACACGCGCTCTCAGTGAGCCCGACGTGTATGGAGTTCGGTCCTAATGACTCTAAGGTCATTCTCAGACCGAGGCATGGTTATGTCCCCAAAGCGATCGGCACTCCTTTCAGGGCGCAGATTATCTCCCTCTCGGCTCTGCCAGCATCCGACGAGGGGGACGGTGGCAATATCCTCTGCCCTGTCAGGGCATTGAGGGTTTATGTCACACGCTCCGCCGCCTTCAGGCGTTCTGAGCAGCTATTTGTTTCGTTTGGAGGGCGCGCTAAAGGTCTCGCCTCCTCGAAACAGACCCTGTCCAGGTGGATAGTGGACGCGATTGCAACTGCATACGCTTCCAAACACCTGCAGTGCCCGCTAGGTGTCAGAGCACACTCCACCAGAGGCATGGCCTCTTCGTGGGCTTGGGCCAGAGGGATTTCCATCCACGATATTTGCGTGGCGGCAGGCTGGGCCTCCCCGTCTACGTTCGTGAGATTTTACAATCTGGAAGTTCCTGCCTTACAGGCGAAAGTGTTATCAGTTCAATAAGGCTGTTGGTTCTGCCCGGTGATTCTGCGCAGACATAGCTCACATACTGGTAGTAAGTTCGGTACAAGGCTTATGTAAATTTGAAGGAGACCGGCGGTACCGTTCCCTCATTTACGAAAAGAGCTATTGTGAGTTTGAAGGTGACCGGCGGTGCCGTTACCTCACTCATATGACAAGATATTATGAATTTGAAGGCGACCGGCCTTGCCGTTCCCTCATTCATGAGACAAGGTGTGGTGAATTTGAAGGCGACCGGCAGGTGCCGTTCCCTCATTCATAAGGCAGGGTGTTGTAACCACCCGTTGTAACCACCCGTCAGTTCAAACGAAGTGTCCGTATATGTGGTGGCCCGTTTCCTTTACCGGCCACCCTGCCCGAGCAGTGTTATGGTCCCCGGTTCCCTGGGATACATATGCTGTATGCGAGGCGCGCACGGCGTTGACAATATGTTCCCGTAGCGTAAGGAACTTACGCAATACGAGAGAACCTCTCGTAAGAGAACGATACTCGGTTACTTGACGTAACCTCGGTTCTCTCTAGAAGAGGGAACGAGTATTGCGTTCCTTGCCGTGCGCCCCGCGGGCGTTTACGCTTCAGAACTACGAAAACCGAATATGCAGCCCGTGAGCCCTGCTTATATACACGTGGCCACGCCCCACCTGTAGGCAAATGAAGCCAGGTGGGCGCGAAGCGCCCTCATTGGTCGCCACGTCACGCGGGCTCACCGATAGGCTGCTGCAGTTGCCAGCAGAGCAGCCAATGGCACGCTGGAATAGCCTGCTATGGTCTGCCAGGCTGCCGCACTGCGTTGACAATGTTACAAAATTAAGGATAATTTTGGGTTTTTCAGAAATCTCGAAGAAAGAATACTTTCCCGTAGCGTAAGGAACTTACGCAATACTCGTTCCCTCTTCTAGAGAGAACCGAGGTTACGTTAAGTAACCGAGTATCGTTTTTAGCCTATGCAGTGCCGCGTTTTCTTCATCACATTAAGACATCCTGTTATGCAGAAGACTTATTGACTTCTTGAATATTCAGAGTTTTTCCTTATTGAAAATAAGGTATTTTCACCAAATATCCTGGGTTGGAATTTACTTGTTAATAAAGTAATGTGATAAAATGCCAACCCTGTTGTCTGTGTTATGTATTTTGCTTAATATATTTATGTTTTTAGTCATTTTTAGTTTTTTTGGGACAGTGAGAAATAAACAATTGTTACTACAATTTAAAATATTTAATTGGACCAGTTTCACTGTAAAACATTTCTCCAATTCAAAATTTTCTAGTGACGGATCACATCTGATTTTTTTAGTTGGCCAAATTTAAAAATGTATATGTGATCGGTCACTAAAATTTTTTAAATTGGCCTGACTTTTTTTTTTTGTACATTTTTCCATTGGCTCAACATATTATTTCTAATTGAGCCCATGTTAACAGACTGTTGCCACAACGGATAAAATTCAATTCACAGAAATTCAATTTGGCCAATTGAAAAATTCACTAGAAAATTTTGGAGAGGCCTTAAATGTATACAGATTTTAATAGCAATAAACAAATAGTCCAGACAGGATGATTTAATGTATGTATTACAGTAATGAGAATTTTAGTGAGCATTTGGTACAATTGTCATGACAATAATGTCACAACGCAAAACTCTTGCAGCTATTTTAATTTTCTTTTTGGAAAAGATCCTGAAAGTGCAGAAAATGTATAATTTGATTTCAATTTTGACTTTAATTCTTATGGAATCTGGAGTGAATCCATTTTATTATGTTCGTGTCAAATCGATTAATCGCAATAATAATTTTGTATATATAAATACACACACATGCATGTATACACAAAAAAAAATTATAAATCAGGTCTCCAATTCAAAATGTTCAAGTGAATGATCACATCTAAATTTTTTAGTTGGCCAAATTGAATTTCTGTGAATTAAATTGCATCAATTCACAGAAATTCAATTTGGCCAACTGAAAATTTTAGCTTGATAACTTTCAATTGGAGACCTGATTTTCTTTTTTTTACAGTGTATAAGAAAATTCAAATATACATAATTATACACAGTACACATATATTATGTAAACAAACTTTTATTTTGGATGTGATTGATCGATTTGACATCATATATATATATATATATATATGTATATGTATATATATATATATTATATATAAACACATATACACACACACACAGTTGCAAGAAAAAGTATTAATAAAATTAATAAAAGTATCCGCTTGCAGAATTCTATGAAAATCTGCATAATTTTAACAAAATAAGAGGGATCATACAAAATGCATTTTTTTTTTTACATATAGTCCACAAGATAAAACAATAGCTGAATTTGTTAAAATGACCCTGTTCAAAAGTTTATGAACCATTAATTCTCAATAGTGTGTCGTTCCCTTGATGATCCACGGCTGTTTGTTTTTTTGTTTTGTGATGGTTGTTCTTGAGTCTCTTTTTTGTCCTGAGCAGTTAAACTGACCAAAGTTCTTCAGAAAAATCCTCCAGGTCCTGCACGTTCTTCAGTTTTCCAGCATCTTTTGCATATTTGAACCCTCTCCAGCAGGGACTGTATGAATTTGAGATCCAAAAAAAATCGTAGATGCAGAATTGAGAATCAATGGTTCATAAACTTTTGAACAGGGTCATTTTAATAAATTCAGCTATTTTTTTTGTCTTGTGGACTATATGTAAAAAAAAAAAAAAAAACGTAAAATATCTAAAATAAATAAAATAATAAATAACATGCATTTTGTATGATGGTATGAACATTTTCACAGATTCAGAAGTGGATTCACATACATTTTCTTGAAACTGTATATATACACCAATCAGGCATAACATTATGATATTGTGTCGGTCCCTCTTTTGCTGACAAAACAGCTCTGATCTGTCGAGGAATTGATTCCACTAGACCCCTGAAGGTGTGCTGTGGTATCTGGCACCAAGATGTTAGCAGCAGATCCTTTAAGTCCTGTAAGTTGCGAGGTGGGGCCTCCATGGATCGGACTTGTTTGTTCAGCACATCCCACTGATGCTCGATTGGATTGAGATCTGGGGAATTTGGAGGCCAAGTCAACACCTCAAACTCATTGTGCTTCTCAAATCATTCCTGAACCATTTTTGAACCAACCTTTTCCATGAAAGGGTGTACATCATGGTTCGCAACAATGCTTAGGTAGGTGGTACGTGTCAAAGTAACAACCACATGGATGGCAGGACCCAAGGTTTCCCAGCAGAACATTGCCCAAAGCATCACACTGCCTCCGTCGGCTTGGCTTCTTCCTATAGTGCATCCTGGTGCCATGTGGTCACCAGGTAAGTGACACACACATGCACGCACCCGGCCATCCGTGTGTTGTAAAAGAAAACGTGATTCATCAGACCTGGCAATCTTCTTCCGTTGCTCCGTGGTCCAGTTCTGATGCTCACATGCCTAGTGTTGGCACTTTCGGCAGTGGGCAGGAGTCAGCATGGGCATCCTGGCTGGTCTGCAGCTATTCAGCCCCATATGCAACAGAAAGGTGTCAGACTACACAGTTCATCACAGTTTATCAGAATCAGCATTAACTTCTTGAGCAATTTGAGCTACAGTAGCTCGTCTGTTTGATCAGATCGCATGGGCCAGCCTTCACTCCCCATGTGCATCAATGAGCCTTGGCCGCCCGTGAACCATTTATTATCCATTTATTATCCTAAATTAGATGCACCTGTTTGAGGTCGTTAGCTGCATAAAGACACCTGTCCACCCCATACAATCAGTAAGAATCCAACTACTAACATGGCCAAGACCAAAGAGCTGTCCAAAGACACAAGACAAAATTGTACACCTCCACAAGGCTGGAAAGGGCTACGGGGAAATTGCCAAGCAGCTTGGTGAAAAAAGGTCCACTGTTGGAGCAATCATTAGAAAATGGAAGAAGCTAAACATGACTGTCAATCTCCCTCGGACTGGGGCTCCATGCAAGGTCTCACCTCGTGGGGACTCAATGATCCTAAGAAAGGTGAGAAATCTGCCCAGAACTACACAGGAGGAGCTGGTCAATGACCTGAAAAGAGCTGGAACCACCGTTTCCAAGATTACTGTTGGTAATACACTAAGACGTCATGGTTTGAAAACATGCATGGCACGGAAGGTTCCCCTGCTTAAACCAGCACATGTCAAGGCCCGTCTTAAGTTTGCCAATGACCAGTTGGATGATCCAGAGGAGTCATGGGAGAAAGTCATGTGGTCAGATGAGACCAAAATAGAACTTTTTGGTCATAATTCCACTAAACGTGTTTGGAGGAAGAAGAGTACCATCCCAAGAACACCATCCCTACTGTGAAGCATGGGGGTGGTAGCATCATACTTTGGGGGTGTTTTTCTGCACATGGGACAGGGCGACTGCACTGTATTAAGGAGAGGATGACCGGGGCCATGCATTGCGAGATTTTGGGGAACAACCTCCTTCCCTCAGTTAGAGCATTGAAGATGGGTCGAGGGTGGGTCTTCCAACATGACAATGACCCGAAGCACACAGCCAGGATAACCAAGGAGTGGCTCTGTAAGAAGCATATCAAGGTTCTGGCGTGGCCTAACCAGTCTCCAGACCTAAACCCAATAGAGAATCTCTGGAGGGAGCTCAAACTCCGTGTTTCTCAGCGACAGGCCAGAAACCTGACTGATCTAGAGAAGATCTGTGTGGAGGAGTGGGCCAAAATCCCTCCTGCAGTATGTGCAAACCTGGTGAAAAACTACAGGAAACGTTTGACCTCTGTAATTGCAAACAAAGGCACTGTACCAAATATTAACATTGATTTTCTCAGGTGTTCAAATACTTATTTGCAGCTGTATCATACAAATAAATAGTTAAAAAAAAAAATCATACATTGTGATTTCTGGATTTTTATTTTATTTTTTAGATTATGTCTCTCACAGTGGACATGCACCTACGATGACAATTTCAGACCCCTCCATGATTTCTAAGTGGGCGAACTTGCAAAATAGCAGGGTGTTCAAATACTTATTTACCTCAATGTATGTGAGGGCAAGCAGGAATAGGCAGCAAAGGATGAAGATATGTTGAAAAAAAAAAACATTATATATTATATACACACACACACAAAGTATTATTAGGAACACCTGTTCAATTTCTCATTAATGCAATTATCTAACCAACCAATCACATGGCAGTTGCTTCAATGCATTTAGGGGTGTGGTCCTGGTCAAGACAATCTCCTGAACTCCAAACTGAATGTCAGAATGGGAAAGGTAATTTAAGCAATTTTGAGCGTGGCTTGGTTGTTGGTGCCAGACGGGCTGGTCTGAGTATTTCACAATCTGCTCAGTTACTGGGATTTTCACGCACAACCATTTCTAGAGTTTACAAAGAATGGTGTGAAAAGGGAAAAACATCCAGTATGCAGCAGTCCTGTGGGCGAAAATGCCTTGTTGATGCTAGAGGTCAGAGAAGAATGGGCCGACTGATTCAAGCTGATAGAAGAGCAACTTTGACTG
Organism: Romanogobio albipinnatus; assembly: GCA_023566225.1. NCBI lineage: Eukaryota > Metazoa > Chordata > Actinopteri > Cypriniformes > Gobionidae > Romanogobio > Romanogobio albipinnatus. The sequence goes on along the minus strand of CM042255.1, from coordinate 12,398,053 downwards.
AAATAACCACTTGTTACAACCGAGGTATGCAGCAAAGCATTTGTGAAGCCACAACACGCACAACCTTGAGGCGGATGGGCTACAACAACAGAAGACCCCACCGGGTACCACTCATCTCCACTACAAATTGGAAAAAGAGGCTACAATTTGCACGAGCTCACCAAAATTGGACAGTTGAAGACTGGAAAAATGTTGCCTGGTCTGATGAGTCTCGATTTCTGTTGAGACATTCAGATGGTAGAGTCAGAATTTGGCGTAAACAGAATGAGAACATGGATCCATCATGCCTTGTTACCACTGTGCAGGCTGGTGGTGGTGGTGTAATGGTGTGGAGGATGTTTTCTTGGCACACTGTAGGCCCCTTAGTGCCAATTGGGCATAGTTTAAATGCCACGGCCTACCTGAGCATTGTTTCTGACCATGTCCATCCCTTTATGACCACCATGTACCCATCCTCTGATGGCTACTTCAAGCAGGATAATGCACCATGTCACAAAGCTCGAATCATTTCAAATTGGTTTCTTGAACATGACAATGAGTTCACTGTACTAAAATGGCCCCCACAGTTACCAGATCTCAACCCAATAGAGCATCTTTGGGATGTGGTGGAATGGGAGCTTCGTGCCCTTGATGTGCATCCCAAAAATCTTCATCAACTGCAAGATGCTATCCTATCAATATGGGCCAACATTTCTAAAGAATGCTTTCAGCACCTTGTTGAATCAATGCCACATAGAATTAAGGCAGTTCTGAAGGCGAAAGGGGGTCAAACACAGTATTAGTATGGTGTTCCTAATATATATATATATATATATATATATATATATATATATATATATATATATATATATATATATATATATATAAATATAAATAATCTCCATGTTGAATTTAGGTGATTACAGCTCAAAGTTGTAAGATGAATTTCCAGTAACACTGTGCATGCTGCACGCACACTTGATATGTTATCATTTCAATATCTGATAGTCTGGGCTGCTTAGCTTATACCATTTTATTCATTTAATCAAAATTGGTAATAATTGTCTGGATATGCATGAGGTGTTTAAGGTCACATGCTTTAGTTATTTAAGTGATAATCTTCATGTAATCTCACAGTAAAATATAACAAAGTAAATTATTACTGGGACCTTCTTTCCAGTAGGATGCCCAGTGAAAATGGCACAATATCAGGATCTCTCTAGAATGACATGTAAAATATGCTCATTTTTCACAAGAACCATGTTCGTGTATTTTAGCTACAGGCCTCTTTGAGCAGTATTTAATACATTCACAATATGAACTGAGAGCGAACTAAGGCTGTAATGTTCGCACAAACATGTTCACAACAGTTAGTGTCCCAGTTTACAATATCTTACTCAAACTGCACTGAAGTAAAATTAAATAATAATAGAAACAACACTGTAAACATCAACAACGCATTCATCAAATGCTGATCTATTATGTCGACTTCATATAATGAACATGATATACAGGAAACTTTGGGCTTGATTATCAAACACGGCAAACTTACAGTTGTGATTTTCCAGATATCAAGTTCACCATGATATTATAATGTTCAAGTGACCACAGTTAGAATTAATAGCCTTTAACATTTTGACAGCAGCTTTTCTGCTGAGCATCAAAATGATTCAAGAATATAATATTGGGAAACCGCCTTTTACTCTCTGTGATTTTCCACCCATCAACATCCAAACTTTATCATGAGAAAACGTTTGAACTGGTTTCAGATCAAAGCTGCAACTTAAATGGCTTCAGTTTAGTGTGGACGTATGCAACAAAATTGTCCATACATCAGTACAGCGGGATAAACGAAGGGTGTAAACAGTACGATCCTCAAAAGATCTATAAAATGGAGATGCTTTAAATTATAAAAGTTGATGAATCACTCAAGGCATTGTTTGTGAAAATTGGCAACGATCATCTCCATGCAATGTCATCTGTCCCTAAAGCTTGCTTCATGTCTTTTCTTTTTGGTAAAATGGATTGCCATGCAGTGTTGATATTTACTTCAGTCAACATTCTCAAGTCCAAAAAGTGTTCCTGACAAAGAAAAAAAAAAGTCCATTGCTTGAACACACGAAAAAGAAGAATCCATCACCTTCTTCGTTTTCAAAAGCCCAATCTCAACATACTGCACAGCAAAAAAGGAAAAAGGAAAAAGCAAACCACTCCAGCTGATGCTTCGAGGAGTATAAAAGACAGAGAGCCTCCAGTCATCCCAAAATAGATCATATGATACAGCAGTTTTTTTCCTGTGATAGGTCAGTTATGGCAGCAGTTGTCAAAATAAGAGTCCTTCTTTTGCCTGAGATCCACCCCCTTCTCTTCTGAGGATACAATACCAAAAAATTTTTTAAAAATCACATTATTTTAGCAAATCTAGTCCTATTATTATTTACTTGCCTAAATAAAATTCGTAAATACAATTAGCTTTGGAAATTGCAGTTGATCAAAGCAAAAAGAGCAACTAATGTGTTTGTTTTTTCTATCGATAATACAGAAAAATCATAAGAACATTGGTGTACATCTGTATATGAAAGCAAATCTGTTATACAATAACTATTAAGGTCCGTTCACACCAAGGACGATAACTATTAATGATAAAGATATACACTACTGGTCAAAAGGTTGGAAATATTACAATATTTTTTTGTTTTTGAGAGTAATATCTTAATCTCACCAAGGCTGCATTTATTTGATCAAAAATACTATAAAAACAATTATAATGTGAAATATTACTACAATTTATATTAACTGGGTTCTGTTGTAATATATTTTAAAATGTAATTTATTTCTGTGATGCAAAGCTGAATTTTCAGCATCATTCTCCAGTCTTCAGTGTCACATGATCATTCAGAAATCATTCTAAGATCATTTCTTATTATCATCAATGTTGAATTTTTTTGTTGTTGAAAACTTCTTTTTTTCCTTTTTAAATCATGATACACATTCAAACGTTTGGGGTAAGTAAGATTAAAAATATAATAATAATAATAATAATTAATAATACTTTTATTTAGCAAAGGCACATTAACTTGATAAAAGACAGTAAAAGACATTTATGAAATTAATAAATATTACAAAAAAGGTTATTTTTATAATAAATGCTGTTCTTCTGAACTGTCCATTCAAAAAATAATATATATAAAAAAATAAGCAGTACAACTGTGTTTAAACATGAAAAATAATAAGAAATGTTTCTTTAGCACCAAATCAGGATATTAGAATTATTTCTGAAGGATTATGTAATGCTGAAGACTGGAGCAATGATGCTGAAAATACAGCTTTGTTGTCACAGGAATAAATTACATTTTAAAATATATTACAACAGAAACAAGTCAATTCAAACTGAAATAATATTTTACAATATTATTGTTTTTACTCTATTTTTGATCAAATAAATGCAGCCTTTGTGAGATTAAGAGACTACTTTCAAAAACATTCAAATGTTTCCAAACTTTTGACTGGTAGTTTATTTCAAAAAGTAATTCTAAATATTAAAAAATAGCAGAGTTCACATCACAACTGTAATGATAACGACACAGAGGATCAATATCGTTGGAATATTTTTTTTTTCCAGCTAATGAACGCAAAAAATTTTTTGATAGAATCCAATCTGCTTTAAAGAGCTTGAGCATTTAAAGTGACAGACGACAAACCTGCAACACGCGCTTAGAATAAACAGAACGTTATTGTTCATTGGTGTGGACGATAATATAGTTAACGTTCTTGGGGCCCTATTTTAATGATCTGAGCGCATGGTCTGAAGCGCATGGTGCAGGTGCACTTAGAATCCACTTTTGCTGGTTTAACGATGAAAAAAAAACGTCAGCGCACCCGGCGCATGGTCCAAAAGGGTTGTATCTAGCCTCTTAATGAGTCATGGGTGTGTTTTGGGCATAATGTGCAATAAACCAATCAGAGTCTCATCTCCCATTCCTTTTAAAAGCCAGTTTCGCTTGCACCATGGCGGAATTTGCGAGCGGAAAAACTGAACGCTTCTCCTTTTATTTTTAATATTTAAAAATGTTTGTGTGCTTCTGCACATCCCTGTGTGTGTTATAAGCAGAGTGTACGTGCATTGTGTACCCGCCTATAGGCTCAAATTACTAACTATAGAAAATTGACTTTAGACCAGGTTTTTGTTGGTCAATGGTGCAGTTGTTTTTAGTTGCCTCAAAATAGCAATGAGCCTGAACACACCTCGTTTTCAGACCAGCATGCCCATGGGCGAAAAGATGGGCGCGAGTGCATTTGCTATTTAAACAACGTGGCGCAGGACGTGAAAATTGCGTCGGCCTGAAACTAGCAAAAAACACTTGCGTCGCATTGCGCCGGGTGTATGATAGGGCCCTTGGTGTGAACTTTGGGCATCTAAGCCCATGTACTAGATAAGGTAGGTATTTCTAAGCCTGCAAATCTTTGCACATACATTAAGATATCATGAATGGGTGCTGGATCTTTGTTTTTCCACAAAGACAAGCAGTGTACCAAGGTGATTGTAATGAAAAGTTTCTGTGCTTTTCATGCTTATGCTAAGAATCAAGTAACTGACAGAGTGCTACATTTGTTAGCAAATCAGTTAGTATGTGTGTAAAAAAAAAGAAGAAAAAAAAAAGTTTTTTAAAATTTAATTTTGCAACAAATTCCCACCTTGCATGAACTCTAAAGCACAGCTACTGAAATCTTCAGCCACCTTCTGAAACACCTCATCTGTACGAAAACACAATCAAGAAGTGAAACTTCTCGGTATCTAACAGCATGTTACACATAAGTAGCGTTCAATAGAGCAGATACACTGAAGTATCACTTACCAACATTTTTTCCTGTTTTGCTGGAGGTTTCGAAATGTTGAGCACCTATTTCTGCAAAGAAAAGTTTTTTTTTTGTTTTCTTCAAATTGTTTTGCAATAGTTGCGTGAAAAAAACGGCTAATTCATGCATACCATCTGCGAAGTCTTGAACGTCATGGAAGTCTACTTGCCGCACACTTCGATCGGCTTCAATGAGGTCACTCTTGGTTCCACACAGATATATCTTGCAGTGCTGAAAATAAAATAATATGTCAATAAAGTTGTGCTGAATTTTCTTGATATGTTGTTTTGAGACATGGTTATATTTTACCTCTTCACAGTTCTGTAACTCCTTCACCCAGAACCTGGCCCTTTTAAAACTGCTGCTGTCAGTCAAATCTAAGTGCAAATGTCAAATACAACCACATATTTAAGATACCAATATGATGTTTTCCCAATTTTTCTCATGCAAGAGACTGGTTTTCTTATGACTATTTCCATGTACACTACCACACAAAAGTTAGGATTAGAATAAATTATTTCATTCAGCAGGGATTGCTCAAATAGAAATTTGTAACATAAATTATATTTTAAAATAGAAATCTGTAATTTTAAATCATACATTATAATTATATATATATATATATATATAGAGAGAGAGAGAGTGCAGAATTATTAGGCAAGTTGTATTTTTGAGGATTAATTTTACAACATTAATAATTAAACAACAACCATGTTGTCAATGAACACAAAAAACTCATTAATATCAAAGCTGAATATTTTTGGAAGTAGTTTTTAGTTTTAGCTATTTTAGGGGGATATCTGTGTGTGCAGGTGACTATTACTGTGCATAATTATTACGCAACTTAACAAAAAACTAATTTATACCCATTTCAATTATTTATTTTTACCAGTGAAACCAATATAACATCTCAACATTCACAAATATACATTTCTGACATTCAAAAACCAAACAAAAACAAATCAGTGACCAATATAGCCACCTTTCTTTGCAAGGACACTCAAAAGCCTGCCATCCATGGATTCTGTCAGTGTTTTGATCTGTTCACCATCAACATTGCGTGCAGCAGCAACCACAGCCTCCCAGACACTGTTCAGAGAGGTGTACTGTTTTCCCTCCTTGTAAATCGCACATTTGATGATGGACCACAGGTTCTCAATGGGGTTCAGATCAGGTGAACAAGGAGGCCATATCATTAGATTTTCTTCTTTTATACCCTTTCTTGCCAGCCACGCTGTGGAGTACTTGGACGCGTGTGATGGAGCATTGTCCTGCATGAAAATCATGCTTTTCTTGAAGGATGCAGACTTCTTCCTGTACCACTGCTTGAAGAAGGTGTCTTCCAGAAACTGGCAGTAGGACTAGGAGTTGAGCTTGACTCAATCCTCAACCCGAAAAGGCCCCACAAGCTCATCTTTGATGATACCAGCCCAAACCAGTACTCCACCTCCACCTTGCTGGCGTCTGAGTCGGACTGGAGCTCTCTGCCCTTTACCAATCCAGCCACGGGCCCATCCATCTGGCCCATCAAGACTCACTCTCATTTCATCAGTCCATAAAACCTTAGAAAAATCAGTCTTGAGATATTTCTTGGCCCAGTCTTGACGTTTCAGCTTGTGTGTCTTGTTCAGTGGTGGTCGACTTTCTGCCTTTCTTACCTTGGCCATGTCTCTGAGTATTGCACACCTTGTGCTTTTGGGCACTCCAGTGATGTTGCAGCTCTGAAATATGGCCAAACTGGTGGCAAGTGGCATCTTGGCAGCTGCACGCTTGACTTTTCTCAGTTCACGGGCAGTTATTTTGCGCCTTGGTTTTTCCACACGCTTCTTGCGACCCTGTTGACTATTTTGAATGAAACGCTTGATTGTTCGATGATCACGCTTCAGAAGCTTGGCTATTTTAAGACTGCTGCATCCCTCTGCAATATATCTCACTATTTTTGACTTTTCTGAGCCTGTCAAGTCCTTCTTTTGACCCATTTTGCCAAAGGAAAGGAAGTTGCCTAATAATTATGCACACCTGATATAGGGTGTTGATGTCATTAGACCACACCCCTTCTCATTACAGAGATGCACATCACCTAATATGCTTAATTGGTAGTAGGCTTTCCAGCCTATACAGCTTGGAGTAAGACAACATGCATAACGAGGATGATGTGGTCAAAATACTCATTTGCCTAATAATTCTGCACTCCCTGTATATATATATATATATATATATATAGTGAGGAAAATAAGCATTTGAACACCCTGCTATTTTGCAAGTTCTCCCACTTGGAAATCATGGAGGGGTCTGAAACTGTCATCGTAGGTGCATGTCCACTGTGAGATCACAATATATGATTTTTTAACTATGTATTTGTATGATGCAGCAACAAATAGGTATTTGAACACCTGTCTATCAGCTAGAATTCTGACCCTCAAAGACCTGTTAGTTTGCCTTTAAAATGTCCACCTCCACTCCATTTATTATCCTAAATTAGATGCATAAAGACACCTGTCCACCCCATACAATCAGTAAGAATCCAACTACTAACATGGCCAAGACCAAAGAGCTGTCCAAAGACACTAGAGACAAAATTGTACACCTTCACAAGGCTGGAAAGGGCTATGGGGAAATTGCCAAGCAGCTTGGTGAAACAAGGTCCACTGTTGGAGCAATCATTAAAAAATGGAAGAAGCTAAACATGACTATCAATCTCCCTCGGACTGGGGCTCCATGCAAGATCTCACCTCGTGGGGTCTCAATGATCCTAAGAAAGGTGAGAAATCAGCCCAGAACTACACGGGAGGAGCTGGTCAATGACCTGAAAAGAGCTGGGACCACCGTTTCCAAGGTTACTGTTGGTAATACACTAAGACATCATGGTTTGAAATCATGCATGGCACGGAAGGTTCCCCTGCTTAAACCAGCACATGTCAATGCCCGTCTTAAGTTTGCCAATGACCATTTGGATGATCCAGAGGAGTCATGGGAGAAAGTCATGTGGTCAGATGAGACCAAAATAGAACTTTTTGGTCATAATTCCACTAAACGTGTTTGGAGGTAGAAGAATGATGAGTACCATCCCAAGAACACCATCCCTACTGTGAAGCATGGGGGTGGTAGCATCATGCTTTGGGGGTGTTTTTCTGCACATGGGACAGGGCGACTGCACTGTATTAAGGAGAGGATGACCGGGGCCATGCATTGCGAGATTTTGGGGAACAACCTCCTTCCCTCAGTTAGAGCATTGAAGATGGGTCGAGGCTGGGTCTTCCAACATGACAATGACCCGAAGCACAGAGCCAGGATAACCAAGGAGTGGCTCTGTAAGAAGCATATCAAGGTTCTGGCGTGGCCTAGCCAGTCTCCAGACCTAAACCCAATATAGAATATTTGGAGGGAGCTCAAACTCCGTGTTTCTCAGCGACAGGCCAGAAACCTGACTGATGTAGAGAAGATCTGTGTGGAGGAGTGGGCCAAAATCCCTCCTGCAGTGTGTGCAAACCTGGTGAGAAACTACAGGAAACGTTTGATCTCTGTAATTGCAAACAAAGGCTACTGTACCAAATATTAACATTGATTTTCTCAGGTGTTCAAATACTTATTTGCAGCTGTATCATACAAATAAATAGTTTAAAAAGCATACATTGTGATTTCTGGATATTTTTTTATGTCTCTCACAGTGGACATGCACCTACGATGACAATTTCAGACCCCTCAATGATTTCCAAGTGGGAGAACTTGCAAAATAGCAGGGTGTTCAAATACTTATTTTCCTCACTAATATATATATATATATATATATATATATATATATATATATATATATATATATATATATATATATATATATATATATATATATATATATATATATATATATATATAAAATATCAATATATAAAATAAATAAATATATATTGATTTATTTTGTTTATTTATATATATTTATATTATACAAGTATAATAAATAATCAATAATATATAAAACTATCAATTAATCTTAAAAAAAAAAAACAATTCTATTAATCTAGATCAAAAACATTTTGGACCAGTCAAAAAAAGTAGAACGAAATTGTAACATCATATGAGCGCATTTCATAATATTAACACAGTTTAACTTTAACAGCCCTAAAAATACACACAAATCTTTTTTTCCCCCCAAACATTTATGTAGCCCTGATTTTAACCAAACACATAAACTGCCTAGCAGGACTCGTAACTACTGTAAGATGTACACAGAGTGAGCAACTATGAGCCATTTACTTGCTCACTGTCACCTGACTGCTAGACTAGCTGGTACATCCTGGACTTAAAAAGCTACTTTCCTTGTAAAACTGAGAGAGAGGGATTTACCATAGCAGACAACGGCAGCACGGGCTCCTCTGTAATAGATTCTGCTCATGGCCTCGTAACGTTCAGACCCAGCAGTATCCTGAGATGACAGGAAAAACATGAAGTCCCTAATAAGTGGCTGACGAGCGTATATGAAGACTAGTAACAACACTTACCCATATTCCCAGCGTAACCACTTTGTCATTGACATTGAGGGCTTTTGCAACAAACGCAGCCCCTATAGTCTTAATGAGACAAAAACAAACACATCAAGCTTAGCAACATCAAATCAGGTCATCGTTACAAAAAAGAAAAGCATCAGTGGAAGGTAGCTATACCTGTGGAGCTGGTTTATGTGACACATGATTAGAGATAGCTGATACCCAGTCAAATGTACATCATACACAAAAATGTCTTTAATGAGAACAAAATCTCAGAACAATTGAGAAAAGCCCGGCCTAATGACCATTACCAGTTACTTCTTCAGGTTTCTATGCAAACGCATACTTACATTTTGATAAGGTCCCACAAGAAAGCGGCGATGTACGTATCTCTCCACCAGGCTGGTTTTACCTACACTCTCCTTGCCAAGCATGACCACCTTAGCATCCACTCGCATGGCAGTCATGATTATTTGGGTTTGTAGAAGACACTAAAGAAAAAAAGACATGGGTCCATTGTGTAGACATAATAATAAATTAAATTATTATATATCTTCAGGATTTAAATGTGTTCAAATGTACATTCAAAACAATCAAGCAAACTTTATTTTCACAAAGGTTATACTGTCCATATCTACAGTGTGTATTATATTCATTTACTTTTTAAACGTACTTGCAGGTAATATAATATTAATGAAATAAAAGACCACTTAAGTGTACTTAAAGAGAGTAAACTTACATGACTGTTTCTTAATACGTTTAAAGCCACAATATGTAATTTCTCACCACTAGAGGTCGCTTATTCAAAACAAAGGTGTAGCTTGATGACACCTGGATTTCGAGGAGCTTTTCTGAATTTCACTTCAACTTCTTCTTCATGCATATGTGGAGTAATGCAGCGCTGTTTTATCATATTAGAATCATTAATTGAGTGTGTTGAAAGTTGTGTTATAATGCTACTCTGCGTTCGCTCTGCGGCGACTATGATACACTTGTTGCACTCTGCAGTAGGGCTGCAACGACAACGGAAATACTCATTGCGACATGCGTGAAAAGCATCGACGCGTCACATTATTTACATTCTAGAATAAAACAGATCTAGCATAATGGCGGCTTCTGCTCCCGGGCATAGTTAAAATGATAATTTATCATATAAAGCCAGACCACGACATTCAAAAGTGTGGGAGTACTTTGAACAGAAGCCGAATAAAACTGTGCTTTGTCCGCTCTGTAAGGCCAGTTTCACACTGCACGTGCAAGCAGTGCGGTGGCAGAGCAGAAGCTGTGTGTGTGGAGAGCGGGAGCAGTGCATGCCCGTTGTGCTTTCACACTGCTAGTGTTTGTCTCGCGCAGCTGAACCGTGGCGTGTGTATTGCAAATACAGACGAATATTGTCCATTCGGTCACATTTTCCGGTGTTCTTCTCCGACCCCAGTACGTCTCGTGCTTTGATTTATTATGGGCAGCATATACCTGCTGCAAATGCGACGGGTTCCCCTCGGTCCCAAACACATATGCATATAACATGCTGTAGTTTATATGATTAAAGTAACATTCAAAGTTAAGATATGTCTCTAGTTTGAATCATTTAAATGTGTCTTTGAAGTTTGGGCAAAAACTTCTGGCAGCTTTTTACTGGCAATTACGCTTTGCCAGTTGTTTATGCACATGTATATCTTCACAATAGACGATTAGTTATACATTAACACTATGCTGAAAGCTCCTGTATATTAACTTTTTGCAGATAAATACAAGTGCATTTTCGTTTACTATTGACACAAATCAATAAGTAAATCATACTCAACTATTATAGTAAACAACATTTCCTATTTAGGCCTACTCTCTATACATTTTATGATGAATAGTATCATTAGTTATACATAATGTTTAAAATGCTTCTGTGTTCATATATTTCATTATAAAAAGTACACTACCCTTCCTGAAATACAATTAATATTGTCATCATTCATTGATTTCATGTTAAAACAATATACAAATTCACTACCCTATTTGAAATACAATAATCAGTAAAAAAGAATCATCAGATTAATCTAGTAAAATAATTGTTAGATTAGTCAACCAATCGGAAAAACAATCGATAGATTAATTGTAAAAAAAATAAAATAAAAATAAAAAGCCCTACTCTGCAGTAAGCTAGATTAATATTTGCGGTAAATCAAGAAAATTAGATTTAAACAATAAGACTAACTGTGTTGAGCTATATAACAATGATTAGTTTCTGTTGATGAATGTATCCAAACAGTTGCTCATTTGTCTAATAAAACACATAATATATTAAAGTGCCTTTGGTGTTTCCATGATTTCTACAAAATAAAACAGGTTTTTATTTCAAGGGCGGGTTTTTTGAAGTACATTTTAAATGTGTTGCTGTGTTTAAATAGCACACTTGTTTTGATGTGTTGACTAAGATGGTAAAGCACATTTGACATGTAAAGTCGTTGTTTTTACACACCTGTAGTGTGTTTTTCGATTTAAAAGTTCATTTTAAATGTACTAAACTGCAATATTAACGTCATTATTACAAAAGTGTAATTACAAATTAATTTAAACAAAATACCTAAAAGTTTGCTTGTACATCATGCAGTACACTTCAATATTTCAAAGCAATTATGAAATTACAAATAAAGATCAGCTAAGTATGAAAAACTTTTAAATTGAATGGTATTTGATACAAGTTTAAATTATACATTTTCATTTTCAAGTGTCCGAGAACATTACGTTCAGCTAGCATTTATTATTTCCTAAATAAATTGTGTTTTTTAGTATGCTGAAGTGTTGTAGTAGTGGAAGAAATCAGAGTTAGCTTTGGCTAATGCGCAGTTTCAGTATATCAAGCTTAATATTATCCATATGAAACACACTAAAAGGTTTGTTGTCCTTCTCATATTTTTCACTTACCTGTTCTCTTAATGTATCAGTTGACGGGACTTCAGAGTGGCTTTACTGACAGATGATACTGTAACTGGGTGGCTAATGGTTCAGTTAGCAATCCACACTGACGTGCCAGTGAAAACTCCTAATAATAAAGACTAATTGATGAATAAATACATAAGCAGCGAATCACAACACTTCGAACTGGGGAAACGGTCAAAAATAAAATAATCAGCGATTTGGTCACCGTAAATCGAAAGGGAAAACAAAACAGCTTAGCTTTCAACATCACTAAATACAGCAGAGCTAACGTTAGATAATTTCCGAGCCATGTTTTCCCCGTTCACATGGGAAAAATACAGCAAACGGTCTGACAGATATTAGCTGTACTCGGTGGAAGAGGAACTGTAGTATTTCTAGCTAGCTGGAATAAACTAGTGTGTGTGTGTTTTTGTTTTTATAGAGGAGGATGTGACTTCACTAGGGACAGTGGTTGTGTCTCAAATAGCGATGTATGAATCGTGAACCAATCGAGTCGGATCTTTAAATGTAATAGTTTGAACTGTTCGTTTCGTTGACGGATCAGTGAATCAGATCCAGTGTCTGGAAATGTGTTTACAACTTAATTTATGTAATGTGAATTAGATGTAATTATAGATCATTTTTTTAAAATATATTTTTCACACAAGCTGGATATTAGTATTGTTTAATGTAAATGCTTATTGTATTTGGGTTCAAAGTAACTTTTTATGACTTAAATCGTGACTGTAACGAATTGAAGACTCGTTAACAACACGTAATCTAAAAACATAATATGGCTTTATTGTATGCCACGCCGTTATGTCAGACACCGCGTTCACTTTTTAAATTCAGTTGCTTGAAACGAACTGTTCGAAAGAACCGATTCGCGGAAATGATTCAGATGTGCTATCACTATTGGGCACGCAGTTTGGGCGCGTTGAATGTTTAAACTGCTGCTGATTGGTTGCTCGAGTCACTCATCTCTCTGTGATTGGTTGCTTGTCTCCGCCACTCATTGTTTCTTCATACCGCCCAGGATGGCCAAATGGTCTATGTAGTCAACTCTATACATTTTTGAAACACAAACCCGAGTCTTTCACTTCAGGGGAGGGGAATCTGAGTTCACGTGAAAATGGCGTCTCCGAAAACAGTGCCTAAAGATGCACAGGTAAATAATGAGTCAGAAACGATTTTATCATTGTTGTGTGTACCATTTATTGCTTTTTTAACAATAGCGATTAAAACGGCATGATTAAAGAGCGACTGTGTATTTTATTCATCTTACTTTGTGCACATACATGCGTTAGCACGCTAACTGGTCTACTGTAATGCAGTGGGTTGATTTTCAATTTGGCGCGATTCTAACACGTTGTGTTATAATTTGCCACATTTTTGTGACTATGCAGTTTTTGCATGTAAGATTAATGTACAAAAGTAAAGTAAGATGTGTGCTGTTCTGGCGCGTCGCTGCAAAGAACCTGCAACAGAGTCGAAGTGATGCTAATATAGTATGCATAATATTTCCCTTTCACACTTTTTTGCTTTCTTATTTTATTACTATTTTAAAGGTTATGATGCAGATTCTTAAAGACATGGGGGTCACGGAGTACGAGCCTAGAGTGGTCAATCAAATGCTGGAGTTTACGTACAGTAAGTCTGGATGCCTTTTAATAAAATAAAAATTGACAGTTCGTATTTATTCATGGAATATTGCAACATTTATTATGAATGATTTATCCATGCATGTCTTTTTTTTATTGATTTTTTTTTTACTTTTTTTTAAACTTTTTTAAAATTAATCTGCTCTTGTAATCTTTATTCAAAATAACCTGCCCTCCCTCTTGGCCAGACATCACTTCTCTGATGACGTGTTTACTGGTGTGAGGGCAGGACAGCCTGTCACTCATATGACATCACAGCAATGGCAAACCACAACCATCCTTATGGACCTTTTTCACAGACTGTAATGGCGTTTTAACGGTCATCAGCATCGTAAATCCTGCAGTTTTTTTGTATTTTTGTAAAAAAATGTATGTACTTTTATAACACTAAACTTTGTATTATATTACCTTTAAATCAAATTGCAAACAACTAGTTAAAGGCACAATGTGTAAGATATTTGGATTAAAATATCCGAAAACCACTAGAAAAATGTTCTATATTTTGTTGACTTGTGTACTTACATTATCCCAAATGTTTCCAACAATGTTTAAATCCAGAGAAATAAGCATATATATAGCTCATATATAGGTTGCCAATTGGCGGAAAACACAGCGTATTGAAAGCCAGCAAACACACTGGGTCAGAGATCGCAGATTTTTCCCGACCTAAAAAGCCTCAGCATCCATCAAAAAAATCTCTATTAACGAGAGCATATTAAAACGCGGATAAATCAACTTTCATTGTTAATTGAGCTCGCTCCTGTTGCGTGTCCTCAAGCTGGTGAGCGTCAAGTCTGAGGCGAGGGGGCGGGGGAAAAAACTCACTGTTTGGTGCACGTGCACGTCGCGGCGCTCATTCACGGAAGCCTGAATTTTAGCAGAGATCACTTGCATAAGGCTCGTCCTCTCCGGACAGCAAAATGGATATATTTGACTTTTTTAACATTTGCAGATGGAGAATATACCTGTAAAATGTAAGTTAAGCACCGAGGAAAGCACCACATTTCAAACCCATTAAACACGCAAGTATTTATCTGTCAGTCAGCAGATGGATCTGTCAGCACACGCATCTGACGGGACAAGCTGCTTTAAACTATACGTGTTAACTATATCTTACCAGTTATTTTGAAACCCTTAATATAAAGCATGTGTCATGTTTAGGACAAATTGTATAACGCACTTTACCTGCATCAGCTCATTTTGTATACTCCGCTATTTTTCAGATGCGCTCGTATCAATCTACTGTATATCGATATAAACGGTATTGCCTCATTCCATATTGTTTCTAAAAAATATACCGATATATTATACAAACTCGAAATCCCGCCCAGCCCTAATTTAATGTAGTCTCTCATTCACTGCTATAGAAGTTTACCCAACAATGACGACTTCGGCTTCTGGGAAACCCAGAAATGTGAAAAGGGTCAATCAATTACTGAAGTCCTTCAATACGATATTTCTTGTTCAAGAAGCCACTTCTCTCAGATATACGGAAGAAAACACTATCACAACTTCCGCTTCATGACTTTTCAGTATATTGTTAAAGGGTAACTTCAGTGATTTAGCATTAGGCTTAGTATCAGTAGAAACCTGGTAGTATGTTCAAATTATGGTACTTTCCCCCCTCATATCTCACTGGGATGAGAGAATTATGCATTTTATTTCTGGGAAAATTCCTCCGATGACACAAATATCGTCATTGTGTTATCAGAGGATTTTTTTGACCAGAGGCTAAAGACTACAGCCACTAGATGAAGCTGTTCCGCATGTTATCAACCCGCCCACAGGGGAGAGATCTCACGCACAGAATGTAAGACACAGACGGCCGCACGGACAATCATAATAACGGAGCGCGGTGCAGAGTAAAGTGAGTGTTTCAACTTTTCAATGAATTCCTGTGATAGTTTAGCTTCCATATGCGATCTGAAAACGTGCCAGACTGGCGCTTACCTCAGTTCTGCTCAGCTCTTCGTGAGGAATGAAATCTGAAACTGCTGCGTCTGTGCCGTGACTTTCGTTCGGCTCACTCACACTTTATTGAAAAGACACGTTCAGTTTTTAATTGTAGTGTTTATTCTCTAACTGAACAAAATGATTGTATTACTATGAAGATAAAAATGACGGTGTACTCATAGGGCCTCATAGGGCAGCGAAGCAAGTGCATTCTGGGAGTTGTTGTCTTTCATCCACATGAGACTTTTCTCTTTCTAGAAGGCACCAAATTCAAAATTTTCACATTTCTACTGCATAAATGACCCAGTTTAAATACAAAGCTTAATGCTAAATCACTGAAGTTACCCTTTAAATGCTTCCCAGCAATAACTTTTCTGTACTAGTAAATCATCCAATAACATTTTAACATTCCTGCTGTTTTTCTACAGGATATGTAACCAGTATTATCGAGGATGCAAAAATATATTCCACTCATGCCAAGAAGTCCAGCGTGGATGCAGATGACATAAGGTTAGCAATCCAGTGTAGAGTGGATCAGTCGTTCACGTCTCCTCCACCACGAGATGTAAGTATCTCTTGATGACTAATTCATAACTCATATTTGACTTCAGGTAATTAACAGTGCTGTTTGGTCCATGGTTTCAGTTCCTGTTGGATATTGCAAGGCAGAAGAACCAAACCCCTTTGCCCCTGATCAAACCATACACAGGTCCACGCCTTCCACCCGACCGCTACTGTCTCACCGCACCAAACTACAGACTCAAGTCCTTGCAGAAAAAGGTATTACTTTCGATAATATGTAATAATATACAGTTTTAGTAAATCTGGTCTAAGATTTGGTGTTTGGCTAGCACATTTGATTTAGTTTACTCGCCAGACTTTACTCTTAACATCAGTCAATTCAGCATTTTATATTATGATAAGCAAATAGGGCTGGGCAATATGGCTGAACTTTATCACGATATAAGTTTTTCATATCGGTCAATATCGATAATTATTGATATTTTAATGACCTATTTAAAATAAGGACCAGGAGAAAAATATATTACATTTAAACATTTTTATTTTAAACGTAACCTTCCTCTGATTACAATCCCCTCAGTTATAAAGGCAGAAATGTCAACACAACCATGGAAAACACTCAGATAATTAAAAGTCTAAAATCACAATGAACACTTAACTCCGTTATTTCTGTGTAACTGTTACCGTTTAGATTCTTTGTCATAAGGCACTGATGCAGAGTAACATTACCTCTCCATGTCATTTCAAAGACTGAATCCGAAATCACCCCCTATACCCTTAAATAGGGCGCTATTTGAAAGGACAGCCATTTGTAGTGGTGTCCGAAACCATAGTGGACGTTATTGAGTGCACTCATTCTATCCTATATTCTAATATCTGTTTGAATTCGCTCACTTGTTTTCATTCACTCCTTCAAGTGAACTGTATCAGTGGACTAAAGTAGGGAATAGCGATTGAGTAGCCTGACGTTGTCATACTCAATTCTAGTCAGAAATTGAGTCTGATACTGCTCCGTTGGGCTGTGATTATGGGGCGTGTTTAAACCGAACCAGGAAAGACCTCAATTGGATAGACCAACAACCAATCAGAGCAACGGAGCGACGCATAACGTTAGTTGTCAAATGTCAACAGAACTCAACTGCACTGTGTTGCCTAGTCAGCGCGGTTGAAGCGACCCCAATTATATGATATACAGACCCAGGAATGCGAAATTTAGCAGGCAGTCCTGCCAAAATAACACATATTTTACCCCCCAAATGCCATTTTTCCCGGAGAACCCCCCTGGAAAGCTATTGGGCTTGTTTTTAGCTAGTTTTGAATAGCAATTGGGCGGGTTTTGCTGTAAAAACTTGGCAACCCTGTCTGCACGCACGCTAGAATAAGTCACGTTAGAAGAAGAAGATGAGTGTAAATGATCTTTGCCAGTGTTGTAAAAAAAGAATTTAAGGATACACAGAGTACTTACCAACACGATCATCATTTCTGAGAGAAATAGTAAAGGTGAACGCATATACGAACAAGTTCTCCGTTTAGGATTAGAACAAATTCAACCCAAGCGTCTTTGATGACGTGGATGATTACGTTACTGTTTATCATCTGTCCATCATCGTCTAAAGCCCGCCCTGACAATTTCATTGGTCCGAACAGTTTCTGTTCGGGCATAATTACTTCTCTATGGATCAAGTCCAGACCGAACTGCCCGTGCAAAATATTTTGTGGGCGGGGCTAAGTTCGTCTGGCATCCAGGCTAGCGATTGAGGGTTTAGGGGGCGATTTCAGATTCAGCCAAAGTCAAGAATAGCACAACGGGGAGCGTGTCAAGTATAAACACGTCCCCAAACGAACGAGGCGCGTGCACTGTCAGCGGAGGCTCGCGCAGCGGAGCCAGATGAAAATATAACGAGGCTGGTAAAACAAGTTTGTGGTGTTACCAGTCTTGGTAGGGACGACGGTCTTGCACAATTTCATAAACTTATACAATCCAAAACACCGCTATACTGGCGAGCTGACTTGTTTTCCTGTTTTATCAACAATTTCTTTGCTCGCTGCGGCACTCATTTTCCACTTATCCCTCCACGCCGGTTCTGTTACTGAAGAATCCAGCAGGAGACAACGATGTAACGCAACCAAACTGGATACAGTTACATGATTGGCTGTTAGCCTGTCACTCCCTACGTTGCTTGGTTACCAGAGAGTGAGTGCCTTTGTTCATGCAACCAAACTTCCGACGAAGAAAAAAAAAAAAATGATTGAACGTTTTATCGAACGCATTTTTTATTGATATCGATTACGTGTCTATTGTGATACATATCGTTATCGTTTTATCGCACAGCCCTATATTCAAGCACTATTTAATGATAGAATGTTAGTAATTAGAACTAAAACTTGGTAACCATGTATGAATGCATTTTTGTCATTTTAACTGAACTTAGAAACTTTGGTGGTGGTGCTTAAAGGATTAGTTCACTTCAAAATGTAAATTTCCTGATAATTTACTCACCCCCATCACATCCAAGATGTTCGTGTCTTTCTTTTTTCAGTCGAAAAGAAATAACAAAAAATTTGAGGAAAATATACCAGGATTTTTCTCCACACAATGGTCTTCAATGGCAACCAATGAAGGTCCAAATCAATGCAGTTTCAAAGGGCTTCGAAGAGCTTCAGAGGCTCTGCATGATCTCAGCTGAGGAATAGGGTCTTATTTAGCGAAAGCATCTGTCATTATCTGCATTTATATAATTTTTAACCTCAAATGCGCGACTTCTGTGTTATTCTGCACTGCGTATGATGTCATCACGTCGGAAAGTTCACGCCCCTGACGTACGTTGACGTACAGACACAGTGTTAAAACTAACGTGCAAAGATTACATCAAATGCCCTTTACAAAAATAAAGGTAAAACAACGTTGTCGGACAATTTTAAAGTTGGAGGAGAACATGAGATGGAGTTTTTCGGCACTGGGTCGGTACTTCCACGTACGCCATGGACATCCGACGTGATGTCATATGCAGTGAAAAAGAACAACACCGAAGTTGCGCATTTGAGGTTAAGAAGTATATAAATGCCATTATTTGGCGCCTCGGGTATCAATCAGACAGGACCGATCCAAATCCGATACTGCGCGTATAATATTCTGTGTTATTGTTAAGCCCCAGGGCCCCACAAAAGGCACAAAAACATTATAAAGCATCATCAACTCTTCTTCGTGCACCATATAAAGTGTTCTGAAGCCATTCCATAGTTTAATGTGAGGTACAGATGAAGATTTAATCATTAAATTCAAGTTCACGCGAATGCTTCCTTCTGCTGCGTCTGTCAGACATTCTCCATTCAGCTTTAAACTGTGTGTCGCGTTCGGTTACGACAGTCAACACGACGAAACTCTCTCCTACCCCTTTTCCACCAAGGCAGTGCTAGAGCTAGATCGGAGCCAGAGCTATAGCTATAGTCCCAGTTCATAGTTGGTTCAACTGAGGAGCCTTCTAAGAACCGTTTGCTTTTCCACAGGCTAGAGAGCCACAACAGAGCCAGGTCTTACGTCACTGTATACGTCTCATCTTTCTCAGCAACGCTAGCGGGAAACACACACACACACCAGGCTTGTTTGAGATGCATTGGCGCTGCGCAGACCGATCCACGTATAATATTTAAAAAAATGCATGAGTGAATCAAAAGCATAAGAAGTCGTGTGCTCTCGCTGGACTCGTTATCATACGGCGATCGGTCTCTGCACAGCACCGCTGCCAACAAGCCTTCCATCAACACTGCAAACATTGCGTTACTATTGATTCACATGGCTTTACGATCCTACATCGGCATCAAAACGCAACGAAAACACAGCGAATCCAACGCATTCGTGCAGTTCACCGTAATTTGTATAGACGGAAATTACAAACGAGCAGCAGCTGTTAGCTCCATTAGCTGCTATTTCAACAATGGTGGATCTCAAGTTTGTGTTGGTCTTGTTGACCCCGCCCCCAGCGCCTGACGTAATCGGTTCTTACTTCTAGCCCTGTTCTAGCCCAGCAAAGTTTTGGTACTACTTAAGAACCACTTTACCTGGCTCGGAGCTGGGGCTTTGGGTGTGGAAACACAAAGAACCGATTTGAAACTAGGCTCTGGCTCCGAACTAGCTCTAGCACTGCTTTGGTGGAAAAGGGGTATCCAAGATGATTCAGTGTTCCTGTTATTACGCTTGATCTGTATATAACGCTCTATGGTTTTGCATAACTTGACTTTATCTTGCTGGAGTTTAATGCTGTAAATCGTGTTAACATTACTTTCTACCAGGTGTCTGTTAGATCACAACACTGGACTAGAGTTTGTGTTGTTCTTCACACACGGTAACACAAGTGTTAAACTGTTAAAAAAAACGTCTCAGTAAAATATTGCATAAATAAATACACTACGCATAGATATATCTTCCCTTTGTGTTTTAAAGTCCTCATGAAATCAAAATCGATCTTATTTACTTTAGCACACATTACATGGTCTTAGGGTGAAAAATTTATCCGTGCAAGTTAATACACAGAAAAAAATGGTTTGCCATGGTAATCTTTAATCAAAATCTGAAAAGTATCTTCCGGTCTGGAATGGCTGTCCCTTTCCGATGACGACTGTGTGACGGCTTGAATATCCTTAACCACCCCCCTCCAACTGTTAGTCTGCTATGAGCGAGAGATGGAGAGGAGGAGCGCTAAAGTGAAACCCTGCCCTCTATTCAATATTCTGTTTCACTTGGAAATACGTCACAGCACTGAAATAAAATAATTTGCAACTTCCGGTTCACTGGGACTTTAAAGTTGAACTTTTCAATGCGGACGGAGCGGCACGCTGTGACTCTGTTGCTTTAAGCGTATCATCCTGTCGCTCTCTATTGGAGCAGTTAGTATTATAATACCTTTACGCTATGAAAGATTATTAATAGCCTTTCTTGTTTTGCCCCATCTATAATATGTTGCTGCCTCATTAAAAAGCTGCCTAATACATTTAAAATAAATGTCTTTTAATTTCTTAGTATAGGCCCTATATCTATAAATATATTTACTTGTTTTTCATGAATGTATTTTAGAACATTTTACCAGATTTAGAGCTAAACTTGTGATTTTTCTAGAGTAACATTGTGCTTTTTATTCATTAATCTAGTTTATCCACCAATTCGTTTATAGTAGTATTTTTGTCATAGATTGTGATTTATTTTTTCTTTATAATGAAGTTGTCTGTATTTAGTAGATTGTGTTTAACTCACAAAAGAGTGATTATCAGTTCAACACACTGAGGTATAGAAATTCTACATATATTTTTAAACTGCATTGGTATCGGATTGGTATTGGTATCGGCCGCAATTTACAAAAGTGTAGTCACAATTTTCAGCGAAAGTTTGTGGGCAAAGAAGGTCCGTGGCGTATGTATAAAACACTGCTCACACAGAAGTCACTTTTCAAATCAAGCAACTTTCTGTTGTTGGCCAATTCGGCAAATTCCTGTGACCAAGTTGAACTCATTGCAAAATCTGTGGGGAATTTCTTTTTTTTTTTACCCTCACACAAAATTCTCAGTCACATTCTCTTCTATTGAAAGTAATGAATTTTGCCCACGAAAATTTACAGACACAAATTGCTAGTGACCACACCATATAAATCAAAACAAAATTTTATGCAGTGAAGACTGTTAAGTGTTTGATAACTTTTTTTGATAACAATTTCTGTATATTTCCTACCTGCTAATGTACCTGGAAATCTTAAAGCACTGTTTATAAGGTTACATGTGTCAAAAACAATGAAAACAATAACTTTTTGTGCATTTTGACCGGGCAAGTAAAAATCTGAAATGGTCTGACTGGCCCAATCGAAAAAATTGAGCCCTGATTATATTGAAAGGCAGATGTAAATGTGACATTTATTATAATGGGTTTATGTGAGGATTGTTTAAAGTTCACTTAAATTAAAAGGTATTTTATTATAGAAAACATAATACATGTTTAAAAGTTTTCAATAATACTGAAATGCTGAATGGCTATGATTAATGGCCAAAATTGAGAAGAGGGACTTTTTTATAGAGACATCTTTTTATGTGATCAGTGATACTGGCCCCCTTTCATTAAAAGATGACATTAAACAAATATTTAAAATATAGGCTACTCTCTTTGTTGTAAATCAAGTAAATATAAATGAGAAATGTTGTCTTTTGAAACTCTGATAAAATGTTTTATTTCAGATAAGGTTTTATTTCAAGTAATGAAAATGCTTTTTATGGTTTTAGTTTTTAGTTAGACTATAGTAAACCAGATATTAACAGTTTCCTCGTCCAGGTTTTTCTAGACTGTGGGAAATCTTGCTTCTTTCAAATGAAACAAAAGGCTGTAAATTAAAATGTAGAGTCTGATATGGTTCTAATTTGCATGTTTAGGTGTCTTCGTCCGCGGGCAGGATAACAGTGCCACGGTTGAGTGTGGGGGCAGTGTCCAGTAGGCCAAGCACTCCAACTCTTGGTCAGTTATTTTCAATACTTTTTGTATAAACAAAGATTTTTCAGGGCACTTTGCATCCTCACGATTTCCAGCATGCATTCATAATTTTTTTTTTTACAAACGAGCTTTTAGTAATTTCCCTTTGTTCTCATTGGTAAACGAGCTAAATCTAAAACTAACATTTTCAGGATCCTCATTGTGTTTTGCAGGTACTCCGTCAGTGCAGACAGTGGGGACAAAAGTGGGAACACCTGTGTCACTGACCGGCCAGCGCTTCACCGTTCAGATTCCCAACTCACAGGCTGCCTCTGTCAAATCAGGTACCAGTTTCCACCTTAGAACATGCAGTTCTGCTTTTGATGACCAATTTGATGAAGATTTTGTGCCAAATCAGTGAACAGGTCAAAAGTTAAGCTATTGATTGAGCTACAGTACCTGTCAAAAGTTTGGAAACATTATAATTTTTTTCTTTATCACACACAGTTTCTGTCAATTTCATGTCAATCTTGAATACCTGTAGACAAGGCCGTAACCAGCGTTTGAAAATGAGTGAGGTCCGGGGTGGGGTGTTAAGAATTGTGCTCTAATAAATGTGCATCTTCGGGTGGGACTATCCCTTTAAAGTTTTTTTTTTTTTTTTTTCAATTGCTAACAAGCATTGTTCAATACTGAAACCACATTTTCAAAACTTTTCACACATTCAGCGACACAAGTGTATACGGACCAAACTGTGAATAATTTTTCATTGCTTTCAGACAATATGCATTCAGTCACCACATTTTTCAAAATCCACAAACACTTTTGTCATTCATACTCCACAAACTGCAAAAAACTATATATTTGTTGGAATTTTTTCATATGCTAACACACTGCTTTCAAAAGCAGTGATAAAAGCACTTTCAAATCAGAATGATGGCAAATCTCTAGCATTTCTGCAGAAATTATTTTGAAATATAGATAATCTAGCTCCCTGTTGCTAGTGTTTTTTAATTCAGTGTGTTATGAGTGACATGCATGTTTTCTGAATGAGAATTTGTTGCCAGTGATTGGTGGAACAAGCTTATTTTGAGACGTGTATGAAGTGTTTTGTTGGTCTGAGTTTTGGGGGTTAGATTGACTGTTTGGCCAAAATTAATCTTGGAAATGCAGACTGTATGAAGAGTTTTGAAAATGTAGTTTCAGTATTGAACAATGCTTGATAGCAATTGAAAAAAAAACTGTAAGATATCCTACACAAAAAATGTAAGAATATGACATACTGATGATGAATAAGCAGTATAAGGTAGCAGTCCCAAAAGAGATTTTGTTAATACAATAATGTTAGTTGTATATAATATTATAATGTTGTGTATAATACTATAGACACAGCCACTTGATTGAGCGATTTATTTGTGATGGAATAATGACTTTATAATTTTATTGGAGGTTTGCACACATGTTGTACAGTTAATCTGAGCCGTGCATTAATTTAAGTGATGACGGATATTATGGGATGCTTGATGCAGCGCAGGAGATGCAGAGAATTTGATCTTGACCCTTAAGAAACGTTAATACTGTCACGTTACAAATCTGCTTCGAATTGAATTAAAAATTGAATTACAACATTGAAATAAAAATGTAAAGGGTGTACAAATACTCTATAAAATCGTGAATATAAATAATTGGTAATCATGTAAAAAAAAACATTTATCATTGATCTATTATAACTTTTATGTTGGTTTGGTCGTTTAGCTGTTTCCTTATAAAGGTCCAGATATTCGTGGGGTTTTTTGTGTGTAATTTGCCAAGTTTTTTGCCAGGTGGCTTTTTTAATTATATGATGTCATTACGTTGCTCTCTTGACGCCAGCCAATCGCTGCATTGCTGATCATGGTTTCGAGTATCGATGCATCTGCCCTCTTCAGGGAAAACAAGAACGCGCAGTGATCTCAGATCATTTAATCCAGATATTTAAATCCAATCCGCAAATTCGTTTGAAGAACCAAATTAGCCAGTTATCAGTTATCAGGATTAAAAGATCTGGGATCTGTCAAATCATCTCCGATGTATCAAGCGAGGTACGAAGAACGGACCCCAGGGCTACACTTCATAAAAAAATATAGGAAAAACGGTAATATTGTGAAATAGTATTACAATTGAAAATGTTCTATTTTTAATACATTTTAAAAATGTAATTTAGTCCTTTGTAAAAAAAAAAAAAATGTCACATGATCCTTCAGAAATAATTCTAATATGCTGATTTGCAGCTCAAGAAACATTTCTTCTTATTATCATTATTAATTTTGAAAACTTTAATTTACAAAACGTACGTTTTTTTTTTTTTTTTTTGCTGCTTTGCATTTTTATGGAAACAATACCATTATGCTGTCACTTTAATACAAAGATCTAATTCAAAGATTCTTTCCCTGCTGTTTACGTTCACAGACTCTATTTGTTAACTTGTGTGTATTTGACAGTTTTAAGCGCAATAAGACGTGAACGAGAACTCACAGGGCACGCCGCCTGACAGCCAGATTTATGTGCGTGTGCTTCGGGCGTGTGCGCTAAGAAAGCCATATATCAGAATTTTAAACTGATATGGCTTTAAAACAGATGTTTTGTTAGTTTTTGGTAGAGTACCCAAGGCACAAGCTGTAAAGGCTCTGTCCTCTTTATTGAGCTTTCTTTTCATTTCCACAAAAATGTTAAGCAGCTCAACGGTTTTCTACATTATTGATGATGATGATGATGATAACATTTACATTTATGCATTTGGCAGACGCTTTTATCCAAGACTTACATTGCATTCAAGGTACACATTTTACATTTTGTCAGTTCTAGCTTTCCCTGGGAATCGAACCCATGACCTTGGCGTTGCTAGTGCCATGCTCTACTGTTTGAGCTACAGGAAAGCCTGATAATAATAATAAGAAATGTTTCTTGAGTAACAAATCATCATATTAGAATAATTTCTGCAGGATCATGTGACATTGAAGACTGGAGTAATGATGCTGAAAATTTGGCTTTGCCATCACAGGAATAAATAAAATTTTAAAATGTATTCAAATAAATAAAAAAAAACATCCTTTTTTTTATTTTTAATACTGTATTTCATTTTTTATTTATTATTAAATAAATGCAGACTTCTTTCAAAAACATCAGTGTTTCCAAACTTTTCACAGGTACTGTAAGAGGAATAAAAACATGACGGGCTTTATGAACGTGGTGAATTATTAAATTTTTCATTCACAGCTACTCCTACCACTCCCACAGTTCAGAATGTCCTCATCAACCCCTCTCTCATCGGCTCCAAGAACATCCTCATTACTACCAATATGGTGTCGCAGAATTCATCTAATGAATCTACATCTCTTAAGAGGAAGCATGAAGATGAGGATGACTATGATGCTTTATGACCTGCTGCGGTTTCTTATTAGTATGGAAGCAAAAGTGATTCTGTAAATAAGCATTTGATAACTGAGTCTGCCTTTCTGTAGTCTTGTTTAGAATATTATCATTACCATTACATATTACCATTTATTGTTAAGTTTTGTAAGTAAATAAAAAAATAAAATAGTGACAAATTGTGTTTTGTTGTTTTTGTTTTACAGACTTAAACTATCCTAAATACTAAACTACATGCTTTTTAAAATCTTGATCACCCTGAGCCATTTAATCACCAAGGGATAATTTCAACTCATAAACTAATATTTGGTGTAGATGAAATGTAATTGAATATTTAACTTAAATGATTTCTAATGAAAACAATGGAATGCCAGCAGAGGGAGCTGGTTAGACAAGTGTTTAAATCCAAGATGCTACTGATATACCCTGCCGATATACTGATATAATTTAGAGGCATCAAATGAGATGTACACAGTTTGTGAATTAAAAATTGTCAACTGGCCAAGTGTACAAAGGTGTATCTGGTAAAGCATGTTGCCCACAGTAAAATCATAGGTAACACTTTATTTTCCGTGTTACATCATGTACGTATCATGGTAATAACAGTAAATTATGCTTAATTGCATGCAACTAACCTTCAACCAAACCCTATTCCTACCCTAACCCTATAGTATGTTAATTAATATTATTCAGCACTTTAATATGTTACAATGACACTTTCAATTAAAGTGTAACCAAATCTTATTTCTTTGTGTAGCTATGCAAATGGAAAACTTGTATTTATTTTATTTTTTTTTACATCGAAACAAAATCTTAAATGCACGTATTAAAAAATAGCATACTAAATATTTATTTAAAAAAAATCTAGATTGAGAACGTATGAAAATAAATAACACTGAGATCATTTTAAGGTAAATTGTTTGAATATACATCATGAATATACAGATTTAATCTGTGAATCCCAAATCAAGTTCGCCGAAGTGATTTTGTTTTTCTTTTATATTGGACCTGAAAGGAGGGGATTTTAATATAAAATAATCTATTCCTTTTATGACTTCTTCAATTTAGTAGTCCAGTAATAACTTTTTATTAAGACTTAATATATTTTTTCTTTTTCATTCGGTTGAATTCTAATGGTTTAGCTTGTCCTTTTAAATGCGCCATCTTCTGATTGCATAAAACGATGAAACATCCTTTGGTCGTGTTAACTGTTTGCTGTTTACTTCACTAGCCAGTCACGTATACGTTTACGTAAACGTCAAGTGCAGCTCTGTAATTGGCTAAGAACAGTGTCAATCAAATCTCCTTTATCCAATAGACTCGTTACTCGCTCTCAAACTATGGCGGCCATGTTGTATCCGCGGGGGATTGGAGGCTCAGGCTGTTCGGAACCGAGTCTGTCTTCAGTCGGGAGTATATGGTGAGGCTCTCGGGCTTGAACTCGTCTGGGTTTTACACCATCAGAGATTTACACTCCTCGCCATGAGCCGTCCGTCCTCTACGGGGGGTGCGGCCGGGGGACTCGGAGCTGGTAAAGCAGGAGGAAGTAAGCATGGAGGTTCTGGAGGAACAACCGCCTCTGCTGCTGCCGCCGCCGCTGCAGCTGCTGCCGCCGCGGCCGCAGCAGCAGCCGCTGCGGGAGTATCTGGCGCTGTCCCGGGCTCTGGTACTGTGCCCGCGGCCTCTGTAACTCTTCCAGTCGCTGCCCTGCCGGGACAGTCAGCCGAACTGACAGCGTTGTTTGAATGCCCGGTGTGTTTCGACTATGTGCTGCCTCCGATCTTGCAGTGCCAGGCTGGGCATCTGGTGTGTAACCAGTGTCGGCAAAAGCTCAGCTGTTGTCCAACCTGTCGCGGCCCTCTTACGCCGAGCATAAGGAACTTGGCTATGGAAAAAGTTGCATCAAATCTGCCGTTTCCGTGTAAGGTAAGAACAACCCCGTAGCACTGGTGAAATGCTTTCACAGCTGTCATAACCAATCCAAAGTTGCCTGCAAGGTTGTTTAATTCAGTATGTATGATGGCACACAGGCAGCCATGAGTTTAGAAAGTGTGGTCATGTAACTAAAGCTCAGATGCCACAGGTGTATTACATCAAGCCAAGAAGATGCAGCACTTCTGCTTCATTCATATTTCCAGCTGAAGTGTGTATCTTTTCGTTGAAATACTTTAGCTATTTTCCTATTCTAATATCTTAACATTCAGTACATCGTAGATAGATATCATGTCACTAAAATTCAAAACGATATTTTGAACATACAGACCAAAGCCGACGAATCAACATTGGCAACATTGAATCAATGCTGCTCTCGGAGGACACATTTCAAGGCAGGAAGGCACCAAGGCACGTCCGAATCTAATGTTAGCTTTACTTCCTTTCTCCTGAGATACTTTCATCTGATCGATTTTTGAAGGCAGCATATTTGTATCCTTCACTGCCTTTGAGATCATTCTGTGAGAGTTGACCTGGGAAAAAAAGATGGAGTCCGAAAGTTGCATTTGCTGGTCAGTTTGTGTGTAAATGTACGTTTTTTTGCCAACATTTTCCACTTCTGATGTCATTTCTAGCTAATGTAGTAGTTCAATATTTGTTTAGTTCTCACCAAAGCTCTCTCTATTTTGCTGTAGTTCATTAAACGGTTACACTGCCTCAGAAGTCTGTCCGAAATTAGTTTTGTGAGGTGCCTTCATACACAAACGCTGCCTTAAGGCCCGGGTATACTTCGGCCGTCCGCGTTCGCGCACCGCCCGCATGACGTAATTTTCGTCATTCGGAGGGCGTGCGGCCGGCCGCACACCCCGTCCGCGCGCAGCCCAAATTTCGAGACCGCGCGGATGGTCCGCGTGCAACAGCGCATGCGCCAGCAGTACAGAAGAGTCCACTAGGTGGCAATACGCACAGTATTGAGCACTGTTCAGCCGTCGGAGAAGAGTGTGCAAAGACCGGTTTAAAAACAACACGCTTTAAAAAAGAGAGAAAAACACGACAATGGACGGCGAACTCAACGAGTAAACTTAGAAGCATATCCTTCTCCATCGTTTATGATTCTTCAGTATTTCTTCCAAACTTCTTGCAATGGTGGATGCACTACAGTTCTTCTCCGATCATGCCCAGCGAATGTCCCGTTGATAACAGGACTCAGTGCTGCCCCCCAATGTCTGGTAGAGCATAGGGAAAAAATGTACTGCGCGTGCGTCGAACGCGATCATCCGCGCGCATCCGTTGTGTAGTATACTTTGAAAGACGCGCGGACAGGGCTGCGCGCGTGACGCGTCCGGGCGCGGTAAGTGAAGTATACCCGGGCCTTTACAAGCCATTGTCTGATAAGGCAACGAGCCAGCTGCCTAGATTTTCGGACGCAGCCATTGTCTCAACCAATGGCGTGGGTTTGGGGAGTGTTTGGGAAATCTGTTTGGGTTCATTGTTATTTTTGCATTTCCGTTCGGTGTCGCTAGGGGTGCAGATATTACACTTTAGCCTACCGTTACATTTTGAGAGAGGGTAATGTAGGCAGTTGTCGGAAATCGCCCCCTATTCCATCATTCACCATTCCTTACATTAGCCCCCTATTCCATCATTCACCATTCCTTACATTAGTCCACTATACCATCATTCACCATTCCTTACATTAGTCCACTAATGTAGTTCACTTGAGGGAGTGAATGAAAACGAGGGAGCGAATTTTGACACTCAGGACCCTATCATACACTCGGCGCAAGTGTTTTGTTGCTAGTTTTAGCTGGTCTGAAAACGAGGTGTGTTCAGGCGCATTGTTGGCGCCTTGCTATTTTGAGGCAACTGAAATCGACTGCTCCATTGACCAACAAAAACCTGGTCTAAAGTCAATAGCGCAGTATTTTTGTCCCTTAGTAATATGCGCCTATAGGCGGGTGCACAACGCGTGCTCACTGCTTATTACACACACACAGGGATGCGGAGCAGCACACAAATATTTTTAAATATTAAAAATAAAAGGATTCCTCTCTGGAGAAGTGTTCAGTTTTCCACTCGCAAATTCCATCATGTAAATATCGAATCCGCCATGGCAAGCGCAACTGGCTTTTAAAGGGAATGGGAGATGAGGGATCATGCACCTGACACGCTGAACGTTTTTTTCCATCGTTAAACTAGCAAAAGTGGATTCGGACACGCCCTAAGTGCACCTGTGGATGGGATGGATGGATGATTCAGCTGCGGGTGCCATTTTCTGGTCAGACGTGGGAATTAACTCGTGCGTGACTCTCACAATGCATTATGGGTATTCTCTAGCTGTTGAACATACACTTGTTATTGTGGTGCATTGTGGGATTGAATGAGTGCACTCGATAATTTTCACTATGGGTTTTGACCCCACTACAAATAGCTGTCTCCTCCCTATTCAACAGGCCCCCCATTATACTCTTCATTTAATATATATATATAAGACAGTACTGTCTTTCACAAGCTGTTTGCACAATAAAGAGCTGCCTAAAAACATTTCCAGGTTTTGTTTGGCTAGTAGATAAATATCTACCTCATCGAGTGCTTTGTTTTTTCGTCTTATAATGTATTCTGTTATTATTTCGTTGTGAGAAAATGCTGCAAACAATTCACTGCTTGTCTGAAGTGTCCAAATGAACCACACTATTAATCACAAACATTTTCAAACTCTTTTACAAATTAGCCAATTAGCAGTCCCTCCAAGATTTCATGATTTTCTTTTTTTGTGTGTGTGCAGATTTTGTCATCAAATGACTTTTTTTGTGGCATGAACTGATTTTGTGGTATAATTTCCCAAAATGTTCGCTGTTTTATAATAAGGAGATTACAACATTTACCATATGTATGACACAATATGATGTACAATAGTCATAAAGGCTGTAAGAAAAAAAACAATCATTTCATCTTTCATAAGATAATAGGAAATTATGGAGGATCGCAAATGCAGCATTCTGTTTGATTCATTAGCGATTCCGTATCTAGTTCTAATTCTAAACCAAGGCAAGGATCAGTCATATTTTACAGGGGTAATTAATTTAATTAGTCATTTAAAGGTCCCGTTTTTCCTGTTTTTTTTTAAAGCTTTGATTGTGTTTACAGTGTGCAATATATAACGTGTTCAAGTTTCGCGTGTAAAAAAACACAGAATTTTTCACACAATTTGCTTATCTGTATACCGCTGTTTTCACTGTCCTAAAAACGGGCTGATGACTTCCTTGTTCTATGAAGTCCCTCCTTCAGAAAACGTGACGAGTTCTGATTGTGCCAGCGGTTCCTGTGTTGTGATCATAGGTTGTGATTCGACAGCAGCTTAGCGCATGTTGCCCGGTAAGGTCACGCCTCTTACCAGAGATGCATGCGCTCAGTGTTCGAGTGACGTTATTAAAGAAGTAGAGTGATGTAGTCCTAATCGGCCGTTCGCTGTAGGCTTTGAAAGGGGACCTCTGTTAAATAAAATATCTCGCTTGGCATTGAACTTTGAGCTTTATCATTTTACAGGTATTATTTATGCTCTAACAGCAACATTACACACTAACTAAAGTTTGAAAAATGGGATCACGAAGAACAGGACCTTTAAACATAATACGTTTTATTAAAACCTTACTTAACTTTGTTTTATCGTTATATGATCAAACTGCTCCAGAACGATCTGAATTCAATCTGGATTAGTTCTAACTCTTGATACTGCATATAAGTTCAGTTCACATTTTCCCCCATACAATTGCAGCAGTGTGTTGCAGCTTTTATTGCAGTTTGAGCTTAAAGTTTTCTTTTGACCGGCCTGAAACGCCTTGATTGCATCATCAGTACATTAAAGTTGTATTCTCTATCTGTGTTATCACTGGTGAAAGTTGATCACTACTCTTGTTCCCTGGGGTAATGTTTCCTCCTTACAGTGGCTGTAATCAGGACATGGCAACTGGTATGTGATGTAGTCTAGTTTCTAGAGGGATACAAGCCATCTGTAAAGGAAAGTAACCCTCAATGATTGTAGTGAAAGTAAAGCTTCTGTTGTTTCTGCAAAGGGCTTTGTCAGTTAGTTTTTCGATGCTCTGTTTACAGCATTAACGCATATATCGGGCCACATATATCAGTTTTTTGTGGAGTGATGTTGTGATTGAAAATAATTGTTTTGGGATTGTGCCATGTGCTGCACTCAACAGATGCTGTAGACAAATGGCACATTTTTATTGTAATATATTCATTTAATCATGTTTCTCTCTAACTCGTTCTCTCTCTCTCTCACTCTCTCTCTCTCTCACTCACTCACACTCACTCACACTCTCTCACTCACTCACTCACTCACTCACTCACTCACTCACACTCACAGACTCTTGGAATTATTTTTGCACTTTGGGTTCAATATAATTTACTATTTTTAATATGCTTTCCTGGCTATCTTTGCATTGATGCTTGTTGTTCTAAATGAAAACAAAGAGAAGTTCGCCTTTCTAATAAGAAAGAACCAATGAGGTTAATTCTAGTGTTGCGCATTACATCTGAGCTTCCTTAAGAACCAATGAGGTTCATTCTTGTTACGCAGCATGTTTGAGCTTCCTCAAGAACCAATGAGGTTCATTCTTGTGTGTTACGCAGCACGTTTCAGCTTCAGCAAGAACCAATGAGGTTTATCATGCGTCAAGCAAGTACGGTTGAGCTACAGTTTGTTTCCGAATGTTTATAAATGAATAAAAATCTAAATGAATCGTGTTCAGTTCGTCATAAAAAGTGATCATGTCTCTTTAGAAAATTTGGACTAAACCGCTCAATTCATATGAATTAGTTAATCTCTTTAACAGTCTTTATGAACTTTTTGACGTGGTAGTTGCACAGACTGTCAATGGAGGGACAGAAATCTGTCAGATTTCATTAAAAAAAATCTTAATTTGTGTTTTGAAGAAGAACGAAAGTCTTACGGGTTTGGAACAACATGAGGGTGAGTAATTGATGAGATTTATTTTTTATTTTTGGATGATTAACCCTTTCATTGTATTTGTGCAGGTATTAAAAAAAGATCTCTAAAACCCTGCAGATACCCTGAGATCTGTATTAGTACACGACAGCTGTTTGACAAATATACGTGAGTTGAACCTGAAACGGGATCTGCTTTTCCACATTGCTAAAAATGATTTATTCGGTTTATAAGAAACATACTTACTCTTTGGGAGAAGTGGAAAAGGAAATTGAAGACTTAGTACGACTGAGATCCGTCTCGTAAGATGTCTTAGTAGCACATCTCATGTAGGATGTCCGTTTGGAGCATGGCCCAGAGAGTCTGGCAGGAAGAGCGCAGTTCCTCAGAGCTGTCACTGAGCTGCTTTCCTCACACGCCAGGCTCTGGCAGCGGACGGCTGTGTCCGGCTGGCATACGTAACCAGATTAGACATGGATACACTTAGTCCCCTCAGGCTTGGGCATTTATTTTGCCATGTGAGTCTATTTTCAGCCTGTTATGCGGGTTTTTTAAGACACAATCTGCTGTCACTATGAATAGTAGCGAGTGAGAAGCAAATTAGAGATTTGTAATGACCCCCATCATATCGTGTTTAAAGAGGAGAGCACCCCAGTGTGGCGAACACTGGTGACACCTGGCCACTGCGCATGTGTCTCAATGATTGCAGCACTGAGTGTAATACTCTTACACGACACAGAATGCTCTGCTGCCCTTGAAAATCAGTATGTGCATGCTTTTGCTTTCTTATATTCTTGTTTACATGATTTATTCTCGCATAATTCTAATTAAAAAATCTTCGTCATTAGCATTACCATAGTTTACCATGGAGGCCGTAGACAATATCAGTCAGGCTGACGTTTAGTCATTTTTGGTATAGCTATATAGTAGTGTCCATACTGTTGTCAGTCTGTTTTATTTATTTTTAGATAAATAAAATGTATAAATAAATATTAGCAAATTATGAATAAATAATAAAAAGCCTTTTACAAAAATTGAAATGGAATAAATACTGAAACTCAAATAAGTCTAATATTTCTTAATGCCTTGTCAGTATATCATAATAGTAATTTCTATTTAAAATAAGCTATTTTTTAATTAAATAAATTAACAAATTCGAACTAAACAAATACTTTGTGTATTATGTTTATAAACCGTTACAAACGTTGACATTTAATAAATATATATACAGTGAGGAAAATAAGTATTTGAACACCCTGCTATTTTGCAAGTTCTCCTACTTAGAAATCATGGAGGGGTCTGAAATTGTCATCGTAGGTGCATGTCCACTGTGAGACATAATAAAAATAAAAACAAATCCAGAAATCACAATGTATGATTTTTTTTTAACTATTTATTTGTATGATACAGCTGCAAATAAGTATTTGAACACCTGAGAAAATCAATGTTAATATTTGGTACAGTAGCCTTTGTTTGCAATTACAGAGGTCAAATGTTTCCTGTAGTTGTTCACCAGGTTTGCACATACTGCAGGAGGGATTTTGGCCCACTCCTCCACACAGATCTTCTCTAGATCAGTCAGGTTTCTGGCCTGTCACTGAGAAACACGGAGTTTGAGCTCCCTCCAAAGATTCTCTATTGGGTTTAGGTCTGGAGACTGGCTAGGTAACGCCAGAACCTTGATATGCTTCTTACAGAGCCACTCCTTGGTTATCCTGGCTGTGTGCTTCGGGTCATTGTCATGTTGGAAGACCCAGCCTCGACCCATCTTCAATGCTCTAACTGAGGGAAGGATGTTGTTCCCGAAAATCTCGCAATACATGGCCCCGGTCATCCTCTCCTTAATACAGTGCAGTCGCCCTGTCCCATGTGCAGAAAAACACCCCCAAAGCATGATGCTACCACACCCATGCTTCACAGTAGGGATGGTGTTTTTGGGAACGTTTAGTGGAATTATGACCAAAAAGTTATATTTTGGTCTCATCTGACCACATGACTTTCTCCCATGACTCCTCTGGATCATCCAAATGGTCATTGGCAAACTTAAGATGGGCCTTGACATGTGCTGGTTTAAGCAGGGGAACCTTCCGTGCCATGCATGATT
Source organism: Romanogobio albipinnatus (assembly GCA_023566225.1). Taxonomy (NCBI): domain Eukaryota; kingdom Metazoa; phylum Chordata; class Actinopteri; order Cypriniformes; family Gobionidae; genus Romanogobio; species Romanogobio albipinnatus. Next base: position 12,362,838 of record CM042255.1, on the reverse strand, counting down.
TCAAACCATGATGTCTTAGTGTATTACCAACAGTAACCTTGGAAACGGTGGTCCCAGCTCTTTTCAGGTCATTGACCAGCTCCTCCCGTGTAGTTCTGGGCTGATTTCTCACCTTTCTTAGGATCATTGAGACCCCACGAGGTGAGATCTTGCATGGAGCCCCAGTCCGAGGGAGATTGACAGTCATGTTTAGCTTCTTCCATTTTCTAATGATTGCTCTAACAGTGGACCTTTTTTCACCAAGCTGCTTGGCAATTTCCCCGTAGCCCTTTCCAGCCTTGTGGAGGTGTACAATTTTGTCTCTAGTGTCTTTGGACAGCTCTTTGGTCTTGGCTGATTGTATGGGGTGGACAGGTGTCTTTATGCAGCTAACGACCTCAAACAGGTGCATCTAATTTAGGATAATAAATGGAGTGGAGGTGGACATTTTAAAGGCAGACTAACAGGTCTTTGGGGGTCAGAATTCTAGCTGATAGGCAGGTGTTCAAATACTTATTTGCAGCTGTATCATACAAATTAATAGTTAAAAAATCATATATTGTGATTTTCTGGATTTTTTTTTTTTTTTTTAGATTGTCACTCACAGTGGACATGCACCTACGATGACAATTTCAGACCCCTCCATGATTTCCAAGTGGGAGAACTTGCAAAATAGCAGGGTGTTCAAATACTTATTTTCCATATATATCATATGTGCATACACACGCACACACACACAGATGAGGCACAACATTATGACCACCTTTCTAATATGGTGTTGGTCCTCCTTTTGTTGCCAAAACCCGTCGGACTCCACTAGACCCCTGAAGTTGTGCTGTGGTATCTGGCACCAAGATGTTAGCAGCAGATCCTTCAAGTCCTGTAAGTTGCGAAGTAGGGCGTCCAATGGATTGGACTTCAGCATTAACGTGAGCAATCTGAGCTTCAGTAGCTCGTCTGTTTGATCGGTTCATGGGCCAGACTTCGCTCCCCACGTGCATCAATGAGCCTTGGCCATCCGTAGGCCTATATTGTTTCAAACCTAGGCATGCCGCTTTTCAGAAAATGTGCACGTATAGACAAATATCTCGCATGCATTATAATACAAATGCACACACACGCACAGAGATCTCCAGGCACTCATTGTCAATTAAGTAAAGAAATGGAAGGATTAATGAGAAATCGGCAGTTTTCACACATGAGCTGTGCTGAGAGGTGGATCAAAAGACCATTTTAGCGCACAGCGTTTCCTCCCCCTACTGTAATAGCTGCGGCCCCTTCATCATATCACTGGAGGAATGAATGTGAGCAGCCCATAATTAATTTCACAGATGAGTTGCTCACAGGGTGACTCGTTTGCCCCTCTGCAGCTGCGCATACACACAAGCTGCATGTGTGTGTGTTTGCAGGTATGTTGAGAGAGGACATGGTCAGCATATTGACATATGAACTTCAGAGGGCAAAGAATGACAGAAATTAAAGAGTGACTTTGTGTATTTCTGAAGGCCGAAGGCAGAAAAAATGACCAAAGTTAAGTGTTAAGGTTAACGCAGAGTGCTTTTAATGGCATCTGTATATTCACCAAAGGTAATTGTAGGACACAGTCATCTTTATACTTCAAGGATCTATATGGTCGATAAAGGGCAATTGTTGTTCGTCGACACTTCATGCACCATAACTCCTGCTTCTGCACAGGAAGTCCACACTAGCAGAGATTCTAATAGTGAGCAATACTGGGCTCAGTGCTATTGAAGTACATTTACTTTAAGATTGCACTGGAGAGACAACAAATATTGTTTTATGTGCTGCCCTATTCTATTTTCTTTGCCAGTCTATATAGAGTGGGGAGAACAAGTATTTGATACACTGCCGATTTTGCCGGTTTTCCTACTTACGACGCATGTAGAGGTCTGTAATTTTTGTTATCATAGGTACACTTCAACTGTGACAGACGGAATCTAAAACGAAAATCACATTGTATGATTTTTAAATAATTAATTTGCATTTTATTTCATGACATAAGTATTTTATCATCTACCAACCGGTAAGAATTCCGGCGCTCACAGACCTGTTAGTTTTTCTTTAAGAAGCCCTGCTGTTTTCCACTCATTACCTGTATTAACTGCACCTGTTTGAACTTGTTACCTGTATAAAAGACACCTGTCCACACACTCAATCAAACAGACTCCAACCTCTCCACAATGGCCAAGACCAGAGAACTGTGTAAGGACATCAGGGATAAAATTGTAGACCTGCACAAGGCTGGGATGTGCTGCAGGACAATAGGCAAGTAGCTTGGTGAGAAGGCAACAACTGTTGGCGCAATTATTAGAAAATGGAAGAAGTTCAAGATGACGGTCAGTCTCCCTCGGTCTGGAGCACCATGCAAGATCACACCTTGTGGGGCATCAATGATCATTAGGACGTTGAGGGATCAGCCCAGAACTACACGGCAGGACCTGGTCAATGACCTGAAGAGAGCTGGGACCACAGTCTCAAAGAAAACCATTAGTAACACACTACGCCGTCATGGATTAAAATCTTGCAGTTCACGCAAGGTCCACCTTCTCAAGCCAGCGCACGTCCAGGCCCGTCTGAAGTTTGCCAATGACCATCTGGATGATCCAGAGGAGGAATGGGAGAAGGTCATGTGGTCTGATGAGACAAAAATAGAGCTCTTTGGTCTAAACTCCACTCGCTGTGTTTGGAGGAAGAAGAAGGACGAGTACAACCCCAAGAACACCATCCCAACCGTGAAGTATGGAGGTGGAAACATCATTCTTTGGGGATGCATTTCTGCAAAGGGGACAGGACGACTGCACCGTATTGAGGGGAGGATAGATGGGGCCATGTATCGCGAGATCTTGGCCAACAACCTCCTTCCATTAGTAAGGGCATTGAAGGTGGGTCGTGGCTGGGTCTTGACACAGCCAGGGCAACTAAGGAGTGGCTCCGTAAGAAGCATCTCAAGGTCCTGGAGTGGCCTAGCCAGTCTCCAGACCTGAACCCAATAGAAAATCTTTGGAGGGAGCTGAAAGTCCGTATTGCCCAGCGACAGCCCCAAAATCTGAAGGATCTCGAAGATCTGTATGGAGGAGTGGTTTGCACACCAGTGTGTGCAAACCTGGTCAAGAACTACAGAAAACATATGATCTCTGTTATTGCAAAAACGTTTTCTGTACCAAATATTAAGTTTTGCTTTTCTGATCAAATACTATTTAGTATCAAATACTAAAAAATAGTCATCCAAAAAATGCTAATTAATTAATTAAAAATCAATCATACAATGTGATTTTCTGGAGTTTTAGATTCCGTTACTCACAGTTGAAGAGAGTACCTATGATACAAATGACAGACTTCTACATGCTTTGTAAGTGGGAAAACCTGCAAAATCGGCAGTGTAATCGTTCTCCCCACTGTATGTGGGATGTAGAGAAAAGCTAAAATGTAAAAATATCCAACATACTATTTTTACTTTTCAGAAATGACTACAGCATAGCATGAATAACAATTATCATCTCGATCTATAATACAATAATTTTTACTGAACATTGAGAAAATATGACTAATAAAAAAAATGCTTGTTACCATATGGCAACTCTGTACCATGGTGGAATTGCACTGATTTGCATTTTTGGGGGTGAGGGAAGTTCTAGATAATGGCATAAATTATATGCATTTCATTATTTTTTTTTATTTTTTTTTTAAGGGAGTATTTGCCATGTTATAATTGAATATGCGCAAGTAACACAATTATGATTTGTATTTCTTTTTCAGAACAAAATCAGCACAGCAATATTTTAAGGAAAGAGCAGAAAGAATGCACAGTTAGCTGTTTTAGATTTATTTAAAGAATGCATGGTAATGAGCAAACTAATATTATTTCTCGCTGCTTCTTGCTGATTCAGTGGATATTTTCTCCACACTGTCACTTGTCATATCGGATGCAGTGGAATGCATGCAATATAAACAGTAAACACCTCAGCACCACCGAAGTGCACACAGTCTCTGGATTATTATATCCATTAGTCATATTGCATAGTCACAACTAAAATCGTGAAGAAGAAAAAGTATTAGTATGGATTATTCAGTGGTTTCTTTGGTTGCGGTCACATTAAGCTATGAGCATGTACAAATTAATTTGGACCCTGCAGATCTTAAGTTTGTGTTTAAGTACATCATTAAGTTTTAGACTGTGGTTAGTGTACCTAGTATAGTGTACACAAATCAAGTACTTGAGTAAAAGTACAGACAAGCCTAATCAAATATTACTTAATAAAAAATATTAAGGACTACTTTTCCAATTACTATTTTTTTATGTACTTGTGTATTAAAAGTAAAAGGTACCACCATTAAAATTTTTTTATTCCAGCCAGACTAGTGATTAGTAGAGGTGTGTGATATTAAACATGGCAATATTTTTTTGTCGAGGTGAAAAGCGATATCAGCATGACGGAGTTGAGTTTGAGTTTTTGGCAAAACCTTTACAGTGCTTGCATTATATTGTTCTGTATTTTACTGCATATGATAATACCATGGTCTTTTGCCAGCATTGACAACGCAAAGCTGTTATGGATGTTTGTTGTGCAATATTTGACTGGAAGGGTCACATTTGTTATTTTCGTCAGTTAGATCTAGCTAGCTCTGCCTGTTTTGAATTGGACACAGCGATAAAGTAATGCATAAGATAACATTTATTTGAGAGACAAAGAGAGAGCGAGGGAGGAGACGCGGACGTACGTACCTGTGTCTGTTCCTCGTCTCTCTATTAACAATGAAGCTGCATGATTGTCATGTGACATACCAGTCTCTGTTGCGTCACTTCGCTGCCGTGGCTTCACGGGATGGTAAAGTGTCCATCGTATGCACACTTCACCCGGGTACTTTTTGCCTACTGTGAATTTTATTACTGTGAATTAACTTTTTTCTTTTTTTTCTTTTTTTTTTTGTTGTCGCATACTGTTTTCACCTACTTTATAGTAGGGAAGTATGCAATTTTGTATGCAGTCATATGGTGTGAGTTTGGGTTGCTTATAACGTTCATCTGGGAAGACGGCATGTGTAATTTCACCAGATCCATAACGTGAATCTTTTATAAACCGAAGCCAACAAAGGGGAAAACATCAAAATGTTTCTAAATGTGCGAACTGTTGTTCATCACTACTTTTAAAAGTAGTATAAAAGTTTAAACCCTTTGCTACAGTGGGTGTAGCATTTCTATCATAAACAAGTGGCCAAATATTATAGGTTAAAGGTGACATTTAAATGTTGTTTGGCAAGTATTAAAATATGTAGCCTCTGACTTGACTGCTATTTTATGTACAGTTATGTTGTTACATTCCATTGTCTATTGATGTTTTACTGGAAAGCGCCTTGTGCTCCTTTAGGGTGTTGTAAGGCGCTATATAAATAAATTTGATTGATTGATTGATTGATAAAACAAAGATTTGATCCATGCTGTTAAGTGAAATAGCAACAATCAACAGGCCGTTGGTGCCCTCTGCAGGCATTTGTTAATACATAATGTATGGGTTGATTGCATATATTACATTTTGTATTTTAACAGTGTTGTTCAATAAAATTTTACTATTATTTGGTTTTGATACTTTATTTGAACCAATTATTATTGTCTCATTGTTATTATATATGTATTTTTAGTCGGCCTCTTTTATCCTAGCCTAGTTGATAGCGCGACCCATCCGCAGTGCCGCCGCTGGCCGTCTCTTGATGCTTAAAGCGTTTACTTTATGATGGCCGCGGTGGCTGCGTTCGTCAATTTGTATAGCTGAACGGGGGTTGGAGAGAGAATTTTCTTGTAGTGCCCTCGCAGCACTCGGTGCCCTAAGAGCCGCGCAATGGGAGCGGCGGCACTGAATCCGCATCTCACGTGCAGAGCGAAAACAACCATGGCGGAAGCTGCGGAAGAGTTCATAGCTAAACGAGGGGCTACCTGAGGGCAATCTGAACCATACAGATGTATTTTCACTCGCTGAGCACTTAGAGCGAATATCTTAAGCGCTCAGTCCTTCTCAATCGATCGGTAAAGCATACTATTTCAGTTGATCTCAATGAATGCGCAGTGTATTTGACGCACAGTAAACACTAGTGTGAGGCGCGCGACTGAGGGCGCTCAGTGTTTCACACACACTCAAAGAGAGAGCGAGAGAGTCTTATACTACACAGAATTGATGTGCTACATGTAAACAATATCCTGTGTTGTATTTTCCGGTAAAATAATGGCGTTTATTTGGAATTATTCAGCCTTTCATGAACAGGAACAAACGAATGCACAAACGGGAATCTCATTAGCTGGCGTGCACCTATTACTGTGCCTGTTTTGATTTCAGCAAATCAGTTTGAATGAGCGCTGACAACATGATTAATATTCATGAACCCAGAAGCTCATTATTCCTTCCAGTTTATTTTTATCAGTAGAAGAATTCGTGGTATTATTATCTTATCAACTCAAATTACTGAAGTTCTATCATTAAATCATTATTTTCAACTTTTTTGTAATCTGAAGACATTTTTGGGATAATTACTTTTGCTGTTTCTGCTATTTTTACCACTGTTTGCACCATGAGTGTATGAATAAATACAGAATCGGTTTACATGTAAAACTTGTCATTGATTTGAATTATTATTGTTTGTATTGTGTGATGTTTCTTAGCACAGTTGCACTATTTAAACATTACCTGCACTTTTACAGAAGACAATTATATCTGCAACTTTTCCATTTCTGAAAAGGCTGGTGTGGAATTTTACATAAAAAAATAGTTAATTATATATATATATATATATATATATTTTTTAATGTATTATAGGAGCCTATTTGATGACATGTACGTTTTACTTTAGATGATTGTTTGTTTTTCTGAAACTCGCAAGAATGCATGCAGCTTTCACTTGTATCCAAAAACATGGGGAATGATACTACATTTATCGTCATTGATATCGTTATCGCAATAAATACTAGAAAATATCGGGATACATTTTTAAGTCCATATCGCCCATCCCTAGCGGGAATGAGTAAAATCATGCGCAAATGTGTAATACAATCCAAGCAAAAAAATATGCAAGTAAAAATGCTTTGTTACTGTATACCACTGGTGTTATATAATATATTTTTTCAGATGTCATTGTTGTTGTTAAAGGAACACACCACTATTTTTGAAAATAGGCTTAGAAAATCACAACTTTTCATTTCCGTCGGTCTTAGTACACAATGCAACTACAGAAGAGTCAGTTTTCATTTTTGAGCAAGATGCTAACGGTCTTATCAGATTCAATGATCTATGCTAAAATGCTACCGCCAAACCTGGAGATCGACTGAATGGATTCGAAAACGGTAAAACTCAACTGTTTAACTCTGAGCCTATTTTCAAAAAAGCCTATTTTCATCTGCAGCCCACACTATTTTTTTTTCAGCTTTACTGTCAAATGTGCATTTCTATGGAACAAAATATGCAAACATAAGAATGAATTATAATATCATCCTTTTTTCTTTTTTTTGTGGGGGGTTCTGTCTTCCCAAACCAGCAATGTTAATCTTGAGAAATCTTATACAGTAGCTAGCTTTTGTTTTTGTTTTTTCAGTGTGGCTGCCATTTCAGGCATTTACCTCCTCCACTTTATTAGGAAGCACAAAGTAATAGCACATTCCCGTAAGCACAGTAGTTGCATTTTCTGTGCAGCTGTTTATTATATGAACGGAATTGCTTTTCATCACGCGCTGAGCAATGTCTCCATCTTTAAATTGGATTATCTGATGCACTGGAATGCAGTGCGCACCAAGCGCCTTCTTCCTCCCGATCTCTCACTGTACAATGTGAGGACAGCTATTGAAAACAGTATTGACCTCTGGTGCCATGTCAGCAGCATTTTGTATCTGCCCCGTGGGCACACTGATGCGTCACTCTTGGCTTCTCCTGAACGTTAATGATGGATGCAGCGATCCTTGACCACATTCTGCTCGGTCTGTTTAATGATGCGACATCTGCCTCGAGTACGATTCCCGAAGCGCGCAACCTTCCAGCGGCTCTCCACCGATCATGGCTCACTGGCCACAAGGAAAATGGCCCATTGTGGAATCCAGACAGGGTAATGGGATACAACGATCCACAGAAAAAGCAATTCATCGTTTAAAAGTTAATAGGTTAATTGAGCTCTTTGTGACAACTTTAGAGGAAGCCCTTATGATAAAAAAAATATTATTATAGAAATAAGAATATACTTAAGTGCAATCTGTAATGTTTTCAGACACCTAATTACATGTTATTTACAATTATATGAAATTGTATTATAGTTTAAATGTATATTCAATCCAATAAGTTGAACCTAAGTGTGTTTTTTGACCAGCTTAAGTACATCTTTGTAATTTCATAATTACTTCTATTGTCTGTTGAAATACGGTTAAAGTGTCCTGCTGAATGTACATGGCATGCATTTATGGTAAACAAATATACTTTAATGTCATAATATACTTGTATGCTATAAATTTGTAATGATAAAGTTGCAATTAAGAATTTATTGACTTTAAATGTGATGCTAAATAATAAACTAGTTAAACTAGTAAAATCTATTTCTTTCCCCAACTGATATCTTTCACTTAAAGCATAACCGACTGTGTTTACATGAATACTCATTAAGACAGCTATTTTGATATATCTTTGTGTGTATTTGACAGTTCGATTGTGTAACAAGACACGAAAAAGAACAGCTTGTGCGCACGTTTCGGTGTGTGTGTGTGTGTCAGACAGCAGACAGTGCGAGACTGCAAGGAGTTGTTTTTTGCAAGCTATTGAGTTTAATAACTCTTTTTGACGTCAAGCAAGTCACATAAGTAACAGTCACGTGCCCAGTCTATTCTCTGCTTAATGCGTCAACCTAAAACGTACACTTTTCACAATGTTGAAGTAGCCTATTAAAATCATTCTGATATTGCGTACCCTTGCGATATGCATATTGCGATTTGTACATTTGTGATATATTTCGATAATTCCGATATATTGCGCAGCCCTACTTTACGTGTGCTTTAGTATGTTAGTCAACACCTCAAAATGAGTGTACTTCTTTAATTTAATATATCAGGCTTTTTCAAAGCCCTAATCTCTATCGAGCAACAACACTGACAGCTGTGCCAGCATGAGAGAGATAGAAAACAACAGAGACCTGTCAATGAATGATTATCCAAGTACTGTAAAAGTGCAGGAAGGCAAGCGTCTGTTTCGTGCACACACCATGCACTGTAAAAAAAAAATTTGTGCTATTTACTTAAAAAAAATATGGTAACAATATTACACATAATATTTTTGAGTAGTTTTTAAGGCTTGGTTTCTTTAATGGAATCTACCTGAATAAATCATGCAAAATCTCCTAAATTATTTAGATTTTGAAACAATTAATTTAATATTTTTAGTGAAATGTGCTTATTTATTTTAATGACTTTCTTTTTTTTCTTTTTTTTGAGGGTTTAAATTAGAGTGAATGGAAATGACCTGTTTATATTTGACTTTGAGTTATGTTATAATTAATAGGCTGTATGCTGCTAGCACAGGACGAGCAGAAACACACTTGTTACTACACTGGGATTAGCAAAGCCATTGCTCATTGAACAAAGCAACATGCTTTATAATATTAGTATACAGTTATCTACAACCTAACCATAAGATCACAGTAACGGTCAAAACTTCAACATAAAGAAACTCTTTCAAATGTCAAACATAACTGAACATTAAACATTAACACATGTTTCCCTTCACTCAAAAACACATAACACTTAATTTCAATATTAACTCTCCATTTCCTGCCATATGCAAAGCATGCTGGGAACCAACAATGGTGTCTCTAAATATAACTGCTCTCTTAAAACAAATAGGTAGCCTTTCAATTCCTCAATTCAAGCCTCAATTTTTTTTTAATTTACTTTAAAAAAAAATTGGAAAATGTATATGTTTTTTTTTTTTTTGGTGAAATGTTCTCAATATTTTCTATACAACACTGAAAATATACACAATTTATTTTGTGAAAATTACAAGACCCATAATTAATTTTTTACAGTGAACCAAAATGGATAAACATGTCAGCTGCGTGGACGCCAACTAATCGGTAACAATTCTCGTTTTTTTTTTTATACTGATATGGATTCTTCTCAATATATTTAAAGCTTTGCTGCCATTTTCTGTTACTGCCTAAACGTCACGTTATTTGTAGCGCAGCCATCCATAATCGCAGGAAGATTTTTACTTAACGGTCACCTTTTAATATGTCACTTTTAACTTGTTTTAGTAAACAATTAACAAACTAAACTTTTCGGCGCGCTTTAATGTGGCCTGACAGACCGGTTAATCAGCATTTAGATCTTGGAATCCGCTTGGAAAGAGCTTGTATAAAACAGCTTAAGAACAATCATGCCACGTAACGGCAAATTTACCTCAGAAAAGCCATTCAATGCTCATAAACTCATTAGTCAGCTAGAAAAATAGCAATAGAAAGGGGCATTTTGCTAAATATTTGCATTATATCACATAATCCTTACATTTTTACTTGTTGTCTTCATGAGAGTGGAAGGAGCTAAAAATGAAAACCGCACATATAATTGCATGTGAAAAATTAAAACGCGTTTATTCTTTTGTGGCACTTTAAAAAAAAATTTTCCCTTATAGGAGCCAATGGCTCCTCAATTAATTTTTTTGTCTGGAGCCCTGTATTTTTTGCCATTTGGAAAAAAATATATTTTTTGCAAAAAAACTTCTAAACCATAGAGTTTAATATGCATCTGGACGTTTTGCTGAATTTTATTGAGTTTAACCTTCGGGCCCGCATCGCTTAAGCTTTGTTTAATGTCCATTATAGCACAGTCAATGAGCTCTTTAGCCAGCCGTAATCAATCCCTTACTGGGTGACCTTTCCTCATCCCATTAAACCAGTGAGCACTTACCTTAAATCCATGGATGAGTTAAATAAGCTAAGTGAGGGCCCACCAATCCTCTCTGTAGATATATAGCTTAATATCGTTCAGTTCCAGAATACCAGAATATGGTAAAAGGAAGACTGGCGAGATTAATGGGATGGCTCAATAGTCTCTATTTCAATCATCTTCTCTTTGTAGCCCTTCTTCCACAGCCTGTCCCTGTCCCCATCCAGCTGCTTCCTTAGTAACTTGGCCATTCACTTAACAGAGCCTTTTAATCAGGGGCCATTTGGAGCCGCGAGAGCTCTGAGAGACGGGCAGCTTGGACTATTGTGCCTGAACTGAATGACTCCCAGGAGGCTGAACTGGAGGGGACACTGCAGTTTGTCATACAATGGTGCTCAAATTGAATGAAAGTGCAATTGAACCTTGTTTTACCCAATTAGGATTTGAGGAATAGAAGATATTGATGGTAGGACATGCCGCTAGACAGATTTCCAAACCAGTGATTTGTAGGTTTCCTGTCATGGCATGTAATATTTGGTCAGGCTAAGGTGGAATTTTGTAAGATTTATTAAGATGTTTTTTTGAAAGAAATTCAATACTAAGAAATATTATTAATAAGGAACAAATAAGCAAGCAAAATGATTTCTGAAGGATCATGTGACACTAAAAACTGGAGTAATGACTGCTGAAAATTCAGCTTTGGCATTTGACATTATATTTTAAAATGTTTCAATAGAAAGGTTTTAAATTGTAATAACCTTTCACAATATTACTGTTTTGTACTTTTTTTTAATCAAATAAATGCAGCATTGGTGACCAGTCACAGTAGGGCTGGGCGATATGGCCCAAAAAAATCACAATATAATTTTTGCCCATATCAGTCGATATCGATAATTATCACGATAAATCAAACCAGCAAACCAGAAACCGTTGACAGGATGTTGGGCACCCAAGGCTCATTGATGCACGAGGGCAGCGAAGGCTATTCCGTCTGGTCCGAGCCAACAAAAAGTAACAAAATGTTAATGATGGTTATGGGAGGAATGTGTCACAACATGCAGTGCACCGCATTCGGCTGTGTAGCGGCAAACCAGTCAAAGTGAGTATAATGACCCCTGTCCACCGTCAAAAGGACATGCGAGCATCGGAAGTGGACCTTGAAGCAGTGGAAGAAGGTCTCTTGGTGCGATGAGTCTTGTTTTCTTGTACATCACATGGATGGCTGTGTACATGTGCGCCGTTTACCATGTGATGGCACCAGGATGCACTATGGGAGAAGTGTGATGCTCTGGGCAGCGTTCTGCTGAGAAACCCTGGGTCCTGCCATTCATATGGATGTAAATTTGACATGTGCTACCTAGGGGTTCACAAAACCCACGGTTCGGTTCGTATCACGGTTTTAGGGTCACGGTTTTCGGTTGTTGTTGTTTTTTAATCGTTAACACTCCAGAAATTTACTTCAGCATATGATATATAGCTTAATCATCCACAATTTAGGATACAGTATTACAATTTTTTTATATCATGTAGAAGTTGTTTCATAACTGGCTGTCTACCGAGTCCGACACATTGGCGTAACATTTTTCATGTTAATCTTGTCAATTTTGATCAGAACAATGCACTGTGGCTTTAATTCAGCTGACCTGATTAACAAATTTCACCATGAAGTTTTCCGTGTGTTTCACAATCACCATATGACATCCAGCGCTGTGAAAAAAGAAAAAAAAACACTGCCAGAAGTTTTTGCCCAAATTTCAAAGGCATGTTTAAATTATTAAAACTAGAAGCATATCTTAACTTTTAAACGTTACATTTATCATGTGAACTACTTGTATACAGCATGTTATATGCATGCGTGTATGAGACCGAGGGGAACACGGTCGCATTTGCAGCAGATATATGCTGCCCATCATAAATCAAAGCATGAGACAGACAGGGGTCGGAGGAGAACACCAGAAAATGTGACAGAATGGACAATATTTGTCTGTATTTACAATACACGAGCCACGGTTCAGCTGCCGAGACAAGCGAACCGAACGGTTTGGGGTTTTTTTATGTAGGTTTTTTTTTATGCCACCCCTAGTGCTACCTACATTGTTGCAGACCAGATGAAAATGAAATGTACGAGAGTCTGGTAGGACCAGGCTAGCCTCTTTCAGTAGGATAAAGCAACCTGCCACACCGTCTCTATTCATTATGAAGCTGTGGTTTTACTTCAAAGGTATTAAAATATATGCCTATAACGGTTGTTTCTAAGCTACTTTAGTCACAGGACAGCGTTGACACTGCGTTTCTGCACTACTCTCTGCGCGTGATCTTCACGTGATGTGCAAGCTTCTGTCTGAGTGTTCGTTTGTCACAATACATCAGGCATTAGTTCAACATAATACACATCTGATGGTCTAAAATCGCTTCAATGTTCAAACTGGCAGGGCTTAAAACATAAAAATGACAGCTTTGTGAGGGTGCAGGTGAAAGAGATCTGCTTCAGGGCGCGCGCGCGTTGTCAGAGACGCTCGGCTCTCTGTGTAAAAAAAAAAAAAAAAAAAAAAAAAAAGCTGAGCACTGAACGGAAAAGTTTTCCGTATTTTTGTTTTTGAATAGTGCACAATCACTTTAAATGTTCAAGCCTTTAAATGCATTTACTTGACAAACTTTATGAAGACGAAAGTGAAAGCGGTCTGGCTTCGGGGCTTGTGCGCGCCATAGGGATGCGCGGTATACCGGTACTGGGAAAATACCGGTATATATTTTATTTCAAACGGTACAATATCATGATTTTGCTCATTTCGGTATATGCTGCTGTTTCAAAGTTCACCGCTAGATGGCAGTGCGAGTGCGCTACCCAAACTGGCGCGAAACCGGCAAATGTGGCGCCATAGAGGAACAAAATGAATACAGCAGTTGATTCTCACACAACACGCCCAAAACAATTAATAAAGAGAGGATTAGATGTGAAATTTGGAATTACTTTGCTTATCAAACTGCTGAAGAACCATCAAACCTTGCCAAGCATCTGTCACTTGCCATTCCTGTCTTGTATAAGACATTAAGAGATCAACAGGTGAGTGCATAATTCAAATGATCTAATTAACTTAGACATTTATTTTCTTTTAACACTCGTCAACGCACATAAGATCGTATTTTTTAAATATCATGAAATATCCAGCGTTCGTTTCAACCAGTGATGTTTAGATTTAATAATATTTGCTTTTGCACTCATACTATTGCACTATTTACATTCGCAAAAGACATAAACACATAAAAGGACAGAATCTGTTTATGTGACTCACTAAAGATGGACATTTTTGACATAATTTTGTGTGTATTTGACTAAGGACAAACAACTTTGGAATGCGCAAGCTCTTTAGGCTTGTGTTTTTGTTGTTGGTATGAGCACAAAGAAAACTCTCTCAAAGAGCTCCCATACCATGTATTATGAAATTCTATAAAATCGCTTGCATGTTCAAATTTGCTTACGTGGGCAAGTGATTTCTGTCAGCTCCCGAAACGACAGTGAAAGTGTTGAATCTGAGTGCGCAGATTGCTTTAGTGTAACGTTAGGTATAATGTCTTTTAAAGCCAGAAGCAATTTGCTAATTTTGAGAGCTAGAGAAGGGAGACTCGCAGTATTGCTGAAATTACTTCTTACAAAATGGTTAACAAATGCCTGATTTGATGTGATTAATCTTTGTTGATTAATTTAATAATAAACATTTGCGGTAATTTCCCGCTTCATAAAACCCCAAACTTGCGAGTGTGAGTAAAATTATGCGCAATACCCGCACCAAAATTCAGATCCTGTATGGTATCGATTTAATATCGGTACTTCGGTATTAGATTGTGGTACCCTACCGAAGCCAAAATTGTGGTATCGAGCCATCCCAAGCGCGTCGTCTGTGTGGGTGTGTGTGGCAGTGCATAGGCTATAAGAACGGCAATTAACTTGTTAACCTGTATAAACTGTGTAAAACGTGCAGTTACTATAGTGATTCTGGGCATCTATAAACAAGGATAACTGCTCCTGCATCTCTCTGTGTGCCTGCAAACTGCACTTGACTGATGGGGCGGAGTCACGTGACTAAAACCAAAATAACTGACATGGGGAAAAATACGCCCGTTAGAGGTTCTGAATTTCAGTTGAATGACGTATTACATTTAGATGTTTTTTTTTCCCTCTGTCTCTTGAAAGAAATTTTGGGATGAAATTTCCAACCCTGGAAATTCAACATCTGTTTGTACATATAATGATATTTTGATATATGTTGCGATTGTGATTAGTCAAATGTTGTTGTTGTTGTAACATCATAGCTGTGTCTGAAATCGCCCCATACCCTTAAAGCTGCAGTAGGGAGTTTTTAAGAAAATGTTGACTTAGCCTGAAAATTTGAACAAGCACAACTCACAGGTCACGCCCCCTTGCTCTCTGCTGCGCTACAGCCCTCCCTCCACAGCTCCTCCCCCATCACAACGGAGCCTGTCGTGAACGCATGACGTTGCACTATTTCTATAAGTAATAAATAGCTAGTAAGATTATATAACGGTAACTAACGTTACAGTATGCAAGTAATTATTCTATCAATATGTAATGCTAATAAGGTTTGCTAGTACATTATTTCAGCAACATGACAAGCCAGTGAATTAGTAGGTTTCAATAGTTGCTTTGCACAGTGCGTGACATTGTTATGCGGCTAGAGTTTTGACACTTGAGTCAATGGGCTCAGACGAGGAATTCACACCCACAGCGACTTTGAGGAGTCAACGGGCGGGGAGAAGAAGCCGTGGTGTGCGCGGAGCATCAGGCAGGGGACGTGAGAGACGAGGCAGAGGTCGCAGAGTGGGTCCAACTCTGGCTAACTCTGCATCAGTTTTTAATCCTTTCAGGACACGTAGCTCCCTCCACCTCGGAAAATCCGCTCCAATATTTACCCTCGTTTTATATTGGGCTCTATCTAATTCTTTCTTTGTGTCTTTTTTTATCATCGTCATCTGTTTTTTTCTGTTTACCCGTCTTTATTTTATGAGCAGGTGCCACTAGAGGAATTGGCAGTTTGGATTGTTTGTCCTCCATAAGCAAAACTGCGGCACATCGGTAATCTTGTGCATGAGAGGGGTGTGATCAGTGCGCACACGATGATCTCAGATGATTTCAGATGATCTGTCTCATATTCTACTGTCAGGACATAATGACAGGTTTAACAAATATGTAAAAAATACATTTTTACAAAAGTTACCTACTGCAGCTTTAAGTAGGGTACTATCTGAGGAAACATCTATTTTTTTTTTAGTGGTGTCAAAACCATAGTAGATGTTATCGAGTGCACTCATTCAATCCCACAATATACCGCAATAACGAGTGTACAACCATGTATGCTCAACGGCTAGAGAATACCCATAATGCACTTTGACGGTCTCACCGAATGAATTCCCACAGCAGACCAGAAGATGGAGCCTGCAGCTGGATCATCCATCCATCCATCCATCCATTTTCCAAACCGCTGGTCTAATGTGGCTACAGCGTAATATTATACAGGTATAAATAAATTTTTACTTGATTATTAAGTTGTTTAATTAAATGTTATACATGCCAGTGTTCAAGATAAATCGCTTCATTACTGGAGCTGCTAGTTTTCTAAGTTTCAAATGATTATTAAACAGCAAGCACAAACTATGCAAAAGCGGCAACCCTTCCGACACAGTGTCCGAATTCACTCATTAGTTTTCATTCACTCTTTCAAGTGGACTATATTAGTGGAGTAATGTATGGAATAGTGAATGAGGGTATATGGGGCGATTTCGAACACAGCCCAGGTGTACATGTAGGCAGTTTTACATGGCCTTTAGTTCCCCTGTGGATATATGTTTTATTGCACCGTGATATCACATCAGTGGTTTATAATATAGCCAGGCATATATGCCATGCAAGGCGGCGTAATGAATAGTGTTTACACTAAATGATTTGTGGCAGAATATAAATTTGTATAATGCCAGACATTTCCACATGGATGTATCCAAGTCGTTTATTGCTGCTTCCAATCAGGGAGGGAAGACATTTCTCCTAATTTATTCTCTCTTCATTGCCTTCATAGTCTCTCCATCATTTACATTTCACACCCCGTCGACCCTAAAATTTCCACGTTCCTCATATATACATTCTGCTCATGTCTGCGTAAGAGCTGGTATTCTCTCTAGCGTTTGTGTGTGCGTGTGCAGGAAATGGTAATGGGAATGTTTTTGGAGTGTGCGCATACTGGCAGGCTGCCAATCTCATGCCGTCACTGTCTCACTTGGCTCTATGAGCACTTGGTGTTTTGAGGGGGGGCTGCAGTTGATTGATTGACAGGTGGTCTTCTCTGTTGAGCTTGGTGCCTGTTGGAAGGCGAGTGATGATAACTACTAAAGTCTAGCCTGTCTCTTGGTTTGGATAGGTTTGTAATACTATACGTATCCCAATGCTTAAATGTACAGCTCTGGAAAAAATTAAGCGACATAAGATAAAATTCTACGAGCTTCTGACAGCATTTCTTCTAAATTTCAAATATAAATATTGTCATTTAGAGCATTTATTGGCAGAAAATGACAACTGGTCAAAATAACGAAAAAAGATGGCATGTTTTCCGACCTGGAATTTTTTTTTCAGTGGGTTCAGGTCTGGAGATTGTGATGGCCATGACAGGGTCTTGATCTGGTGGTCCTCAATCCACACCTTGATTGGCCTGACTCTGTGGCTTGGAGCATTGTCCTGGGGGAAAAAAGGAACAATGTCAGAGCAGAAGGAAGCATGGTTTTTTTTTTCAGTATAACCTTGTACGTTAGCCTGACAAGCCAGACCCACATCAAGATGTTGGGTCTGGGAACACACCATTGGCAGGGCTCAATCCGAGGGGCGGGATAAATGGTTGTCTTTCAAATTCCCTCTGCACACAATAGGATAGTGCGACAACCAACCTGAGCAACGAAGATGGTGAAGTGGGCTAGTTGATAGATTAAACTTTTACCGTATCCGGTTAGCAAAACTCCGAACACATCTTCCTTTTTTAAGAATGACTTCAGTGCCGTTCTTTGCTCTTTTCTCAAATAAAATCTTAACTCCAAGTCTTCCAGAGTCGCGGCCAAAGGCGATTTGAAAGATTGCTGTTCGCCAGCTTCTTTGTTTACAAGTAGCACACGGAAATTATGTTAAGCCCGCCCACCGACTCTATACATGATGTGATTGGCCTGACTAGAGTTTGTTTTTTCCATTAAATTATTTTAATGCACAACATAGAGGCAAAGAACCATCCGTCGCAAAGTGGAAGGCCTCTGTGGAGTGCATTCAAGTCGTACATATCCCATAGGGTAGGGACACAACAAAGAACTAGCGCTGATGAAGGCGACTGTGTTGTCGCCTCACCTGCATCGGGGCAAAAAAGCTGCACTTGAACACACAAGAGAACTACAGCTGACTGTCAACTAGCATGCACGTTCTGCGTCTGCGTGTAAATGAGACAACTGTCTATTTCTGCAGATATATTCATCATTCAAAAAGGGAAACTGACGCTGCAGATACACAAAACGCAAAACAAATCAGTGCGTTCTTACCATTTTGAATATCAATGCTGCTGATCACTTTCTTTCTTTAACTCCGCTCATGTTAATATTTAAATATTCGCCCAGGAACACCTAGGTAAGATGACGTAAAATTAGAACAGCCTTCTGCCTGTACTGTTTTGACTTCTTTGCTAGCTGTTTTGCTAATATTCTCGTGCACTGACTCCTTCACTAAGCTGAACAGCCAATCCTAGTTCTCTCTCTCTCTCACCGACGGCCCGACCCCCAAAAAAGCAGACGCCGTCCGACTAGAGCCAACGGTGTGGAAAACACCGAAAAAACTAAGTCGGCCGACGCTCAAAAACCGGCATGGTGTGTTCCGGGCTTTACGTATACTGTAAGATGTAAGTTGTTCACTGAGGAAAAACGCGTCTCAAATGTAATCATATCATAAATCAAATCTTAGGCTGTGTTCACACTTGTAATTCGGTGTCTTGGTTCTTTTGAAAGGAAAATAATACATTTAGTCCTGGTTAGCTTGTTGTTCACACTGTCAATTTTTAAGACCTAACTTTAAGATTAAAATAAAACTGCATTTTGTGAAGGAACTTAATGAACATCCAAAAACAATGCTGTGTTTTGGGATAAATGCATTCGTTGTATGTGTGTAGTCTACATATGATGATATTTTGTCCAGCTAAGAACTCGTGAAGAGCTTCTAATATGTATAAAGGAGTCAAAACCGCTGCAGGAATTCCTCTGTTGCACACAGACGAAGATCTGCTGCAAGGAAGATGGTGTTTTTGACACCTGTACAGGACAACGTAGCTCGTATGCTTCAGCATTCTGTCCTTTTTGGGGAGTTTTTGGTTCCTTTACATGTCTTTGGTCCATGTTGAGTTCATATTTCATTCAAACCATACTGGAGGAATGAAAGAAGCGGACCGGGAAGCGGACCGGGACCCATCTTTTCCGCTTGTTTGGTGGGCACCAGGGTTCAGATGGCAGAGTTCACACTTATTCAAATGAACCACACTAACAGAGCAATCGTTTTAATCAAACCAAACATGCCAAGTGTGCCTTAGATTGTACACTTAAGGGGCAGTCACACTTTTTTTTTCCATTCATACGTATGCATCTATGGTCTGCAGCATTATAATATAACCAAACAAATGTTTTATTGGCAGAAAAAAACAAAAACAAATTGCTTTCTTTTCTTGTAGAAAGCTTGTCACTCGCATACATTCGGTTGTGCTAAATTTTAGCACTCATTATATTTCTTTCATATGACTGGTGTTGTTCAAAATGTGTTTTAAGAGAGAGCTGTTTATTCAAGCTACTTTGAATAGATGAGATTACCTGAAGAACAGTTCCTGGAATTGCACAACATTGCCTTACTGTGAAAACACATTACTGGCTGCTGTGAAATAAAAAGCCTTATGCTGTTGTACTGAACCAGTATCAATACGATCTGTCTCTGTCACTGCTCAGTGAACATTAAATTTAAACTGCAATCACGGGTCAATCTCTCATGCCCCATAAATCCATGAGCACCATCGCTTAATTGAATTTCCTGGTTTTGAGAACCCAGGGCAAGTCTAGATCTCTCTGTATCCTTTATCTCTCATCATGGGGTCCAAATGGATAAGGACCAGTTTTTTTAGCTGGAGAGGTTCACCTTGTCCAACGCACGCACGCACGCACTCATGCATTCTTCTTTGTGGGGACTCTCCCTAGACGTAAGGGTTTTAATACTGTACAAACTCTATATTCTCTCCCCCTACACTAACTCTATACCCCTAAACCTACTCATCACACAAAACTTTCAGCATTTTTTACAATTTGTAAGATTTATAAGCTTGTTTACTCATGGGGACCTCAATTTAGGTCCCACAGTGACACGAGTCCCCATGAGTCAGTGTGCATTCAGGTTAAAGTCCCCACCAGCATAGAAAAAACATGAACATACACACACACACACACACACACACACACTTACTGACGCATATGGTTTGTTTTTGCCCATATGCTCATTACGACTAGGTGGTGTGATGGTGTATAACGTACGTCAGTAGAAATGTCAACAAATATCCGATCCTGCTGTCTGTCGTTATATCCTCACTTCTCAGCATGATTATAAAAATCTGACACCACAGAGCAAAACATTTTTCTGTTTTTCAAAATGATAAACACAATATAATTGTACCTTATCGGTTATCTTGCAATTGTTATTATTATTATTTATAATTTCAGAGGATTTTGAATTGTGAACTCATTTTCCAAATTTTTACTTTTACTTTTGTTTTGTCTTTTAACTAAAACTTTAATAACACTGTTTAATGTAATTTCTAGCAAATCTCAAAATAAATATAAATGTTTTTATCCTGTACGTTTATAATGGTGTGATGCCTAAATTGACTAGTTTTTAGTGTTTTTTTTATATTTAGCATTTTTTATGTCATTACATTGTTTAGACCATAAGAAACAAATGGAAAAAAAACATTTTTGAAAAATGATATTTAATTCATATGTTATGATATGTCCTCTGTAGTTGACAGCAGGACTCAGTTGTTAAAAAAAAAATGACATGAAATTGCATGTATAGGCAAAAACAATGGGATTTATTTTTAATTCACTAATCAATTTTTAGGTTTCAGGGTTATTTTTAAACAAACTTTATTTAAAGATGATTCTGAACTATGTTATGAAAGATATAATGAAATGCATTCATATACCATTTTACTTTATTAAATATGTGGAAAATGACAATACTTGGATTTTCCCATTCAATACAATGTATCTATTCACTGCATCTAATTTGCATATTAATGTGTTCTTGGTGCATGTAATGAAAAAAGAAGTGTAATAATGGGAGGAAAAATTGGCAACATTTTCATAATATCTAATATTTCATAGGAATATTGATATGTAATTTCTTTCCCTGTTCACTTATGTCTCCAAAATGCCTGATAAACATGATTTAAATCCTGGTGACCACTACAGTGGTCATTTATGAAATCAATGCCCTGTTTTGTAACAGAAAGTCATATTCTGATAACATTTTCCTGAGATGTTGATTGATAACAAACAATTTGAAAATTAATCAGATTTAAATTATAATTAAAAAATATGATCATATTTCCATAATAGTGCTAAACATTAATGTCAGACGTTTTTAAAGACCAAGAAGAAGCTGTTGTCCTGGTGAAACCTCCAAACATTTGGTATCCCTGCAAAGCCCCGAATGTGCTCTTTACAGCACATCCAGACTGTGACATGTGACATGTATGATGTCAGAGAAATTCACTAAAATATAATGTCCACTACAGTGGACAAAAGTCTATTCTTGGGTCCCAGGAGGATATATATATATATATAATAAAAATCATAATATACATTATGAGACTGTATATAGAATATATATAGAGAGAACGATTATAGGTAAACACAAACGTGTGGGATATACAGGTATTGTACAATAGGAATTGTGTATATACACTCACCTAAAGGATTATTAGGAACACCATACTAATACTGTGTTTGACCCCCTTTCGCCTTCAGAACTGCCTTAATTCTACGTGGCATTGATTCAACAAGGTGCTGAAAGCATTCTTTAGAAATGTTGGCCCATATTGATAGGATAGCATCTTGCAGTTGATGGAGATTTGTGGGATGCACGTCCAGGGCACGAAGCTCCCATTCCACCACATCCCAAAGATGCTCTATTGGGTTGAGATCTGGTGACTGTGGGGGCCATTTTAGTACAGTGAACTCATTGTCATGTTCAAGAAACCAATTTGAAATGATTCGAGCTTTGTGACATGGTGTATTATCCTGCTGGAAGTAGCCATCAGAGGATGGGTACATGGTGGTCATAAAGGGATGGACATGGTCAGAAACAATGCTCAAGTAGGCCGTGGCATTTAAACGATGCCAAATTGGCACTAAGGGGCCTAAAGTGTGCCAAGAAAACATCCCCCACACCATTACACCACCACCACCAGCCTGCACAGTGGTAACAAGGCATAATGGATCCATGTTCTCATTCTGTTTACACCAAATTCTGACTCTACCATCTGAATGTCTCAACAGAAATCGAGACTCATCAGACCAGGCAACATTTTTCCAGTCTTCAACTGTCCAATTTTGGTGAGCTCGTGCAAATTGTAGCCTCTTTTTCCTATTTGTAGTGGAGATGAGTGGTACCCGGTGGGGTCTTCTGCTGTTGTAGCCCATCCGCCTCAAGGTTGTGCGTGTTGTGGCTTCACAAATGCTTTGCTGCATAGCTCGGTTGTAACGAGTGGTTATTTCAGTCAAAGTTGCTCTTCTATCAGCTTGAATCAGTCGGCCCATTCTCCTCTGACCTCTAGCATCAACAAGGCATTTTCGCCCACAGGACTGCCGCATACTGGATGTTTTTCCCTTTTCACACCATTCTTTGTAAACTCTAGAAATGGTTGTGCGTGAAAATCCCAGTAACTGAGCAGATTGTGAAATACTCAGACCGGCCCGTCTGGCACCAACAACCATGCCACGCTCAAAATTGCTTAAATCACCTTTTCTTTCCAATTCTGACATTCAGTTTGGAGTTCAGGAGATTGTCTTGACCAGGACCACACCTCTAAATGCATTGAAGCAATTGCCATGTGATTGGTTGATTAGATAATTGCATTGAGAAATTGAACAGGTGTTCCTAATAATCCTTTAGGTGAGTGTATGTATATGTAACACATTAGCTTGAATTTCCAGCAAAACTATATCATGATACGTTTACTGTGAAATGAAGTGACTCTAACTGTGATGTTGTCCCACCCCAAAATGCTCATGCATGTCATTGTAATGAAATAAGAATGCGAGTGTCAGCCTCCATCTCATGTAGCCCTCTAATTGTAACCTCCTGATTGAGCTGCCAGTCATCGTCAGGCTAAAAATAGGCGGCCGAATGCGGGGAAGCCAAGAGGTATGAGCCTTGTGTGAGCGTGCATGTGTGAGGGCGCTCACCCAGAAAGTGAAATGGGGTAAAGATGAGTCAAATGCAGTGAGACGGATTGTCTCTCTCCTTGTGCATGAATGTAAATAAAACCTGTGGTTGTGACGGCTAGATCCACAGACATCCAGGAGGCATACAGATGTTCATCTGAAACACTACTGCAGGAGGTCAAAGCAGGGCCGTGAAGGGAAGAGGATGATGAAAAGGGAAAAGGGAAAAAATATGAAATGCTGGAGCCATGAGAAGTCATAGTCAGCAAGCCAGCTGTGCTTAAGTAAAGAAAATCCCATGCATGTTGTGATTTATTTATAGGTAAACACACAAATATACAGGAATTGTACATTGATTTGCAGTATATTTCATAAAAAATTTAGACGTCGATTGTGGATTGTATGGAAGCCGGTCTGAATGCGACCTTGCAGTCGATTGTAAGAAAGGAGCAGAACTGATGAAATGATTCATACATCACTAGAGAGAAGTCTGTCATTTTCCCGCATGGCCAAGTTATAACATGTTGATTTAAAAATCATGTATATACATGAATGAATCATTGATAATAAGATCAATAATTTGCATTTATACAAATGATAAGGTGATTTCTTTCATGCTAAGTTTAAAGACCATGAAAGTGGGTTTTGATTTTGTTTTTCATTAAGAATGATTGCAGGATTATAACAGGAATTAATTATATATTAATTTAATTAAATATAAATCTTGTACTCGTTTAGGGACTGGAAAATGTACCATTTATAATTTGAAGAATTTTTTTCTACTTCTATTTTAAATCTGAATACTTTTATTCAGCAATGGCTCCCTCACTGAGCGTGTTTTTATATATCTGCCCTTCAAAGTGCCGCAGGGGAATGAACGATCCCAAATCTAACATGAAAGACCTGTAGATTACGTTCAGCTTGAAGTCCCCAAATGGCTGTGCTACAGGCATGAGAGAGAAAAAAACACGAGCAGAGGAATGGGGAGGTGAGAACCCCCCCTCCACACACACACACCTCCTCCTCCTCCTCCTCCTCCTCCTCCCCCACCCCCTCCCGTCGTGTGCAAGCGTGCTGCCAGTGCTGCAGTCCAGAATGTTTTTCTGCGTCCGCAGCTCTGCTGAGTTGTCACCCTCCGGAGCACAGCAACAACAGAGGAGAAAAGAAAGGAAGGAAGGAAGGAGAATAGATTGTTTTGCAGAGATTCATTTGGCCAGCTATATTTGTAGGATCTTGCACAGTATGAGAAGAGGTTGATGCTTTCCTGGGGGTTCAACATCTCACCTGTGATCACGGACTGCGTTTAAAAACCTTTTATTGAGGCTGATCAATTTGAACAGGATGCTGCGGTTCGTGTGGCTTATCCCGAGAGCTTTTTCAAACGAATAACCCGTCTCCACTGATTTGACCTGCGTTTGGTGTAAATCCAGAATTGGGAACTGAGAGAGAACCGCGTTTTTGCGTCTGCATGGAATGAGAACAGAATTTAAATTGGGATTGAGGTATTTTGACAATGACAGTTTCTGTACGGCTACTGAATCACAGTGTGGGTCTCTTTCTGGTCCTGTGAGGGGACAATGCAGTTCATGGTGTATGTTTTGAATCAGTAGATTGTTTGTTTGGTTTTACTGTTATGTGCATGTGTCAGCCAGCAGACGTGTGGGCTGCGTCAATCTAACGGGTCCGCAAGACTTGTGTCCTTCAGGACACACAAGAATCCTTGTCAGAACGTGAGGTAAACGGAGAGACATTCAATATAATCGCTCTGTGCTGCTGTACACACTGCTGTTCAAATGCACTCGTGGGAACGTTGTTTTCGCTTGAGTGAGAGAGTACAGCGTGTTCAGTTTGCCTGTGACTCTTAGTGGGGTCAGTAGGTTCATTCCACGTGATTTTAAAGTCATTTTTTTTGCATTAGTAAAAATGATTTATTGTTTATGTTGAGCATTACTTTAGGTTGATTTTTGGATACCGAAGCTAGAATTAGGCTAGCCTAATTTTGTCCGACAGAGCAAAAGGTCTCAAAAGATTTTGACTGGAGTATTATTGTATTGAGGTGATGTTGTGCCCGGCCTCCTGTTTCCCTCTCCTGAGGGATTTGTCCCAGTTGCGGTGCCTGCTCGGTTGGCCACGACAACGAGGTGTTTGTGTCACAGGCACAAATAGACCAGTTTGTCATACCAAGCCACTTCCAGGGAGCAAGGTGAGTATTGCATGTGAAGATCATAGTTCAATATATCGTTTTTATGTGTTATGGTACTTGTTCATTTGCTGTTTGCTGCAGGAATATTATTATTTTATTATTTTATTATATTTGTTTTTTCCCCCACTTATTTTACTTCTTTCCATATGTCCATATTCCATATGACATTAAGCATTTACTTGTAGAGGAAACCAAACCAATTTCAGGACAATTTCAGAAAAACATGAATGTTATGGGAATGGGGAAAGAAGACGTGCCTAGGGCTGCACGATTATGACAAATCATAATTGTCGATTATTCCCTTGAAATTGTAATTGCGATTTTATTCATTTTGATTATCACAATTTACATTGAATGATGTTTTGAGTAGCTTTATGCCATTGTTTAAAGGGATTGCATGCCATATTGTTTTATAAAAATAAACAAGCTTAAAAAACACTTCCTGAAAAACTTTTATTGCTTTTCTATAGTATTAAAGGGATAGTTCACCCAAAAATGAAAATTCTGTCATCATTTACAAACCCTCAAGTTGTTCCAAACCTGTATGAGTTTCTTTGTTCTGCCTGACACAAAATAAGATATTTTGAAGAATGTTTGTATCTAAGCAGATAGAGCAACCATTGACTACTATAGTAGGGAAAAAAAATACTATGGTAGTCAATGGTTGCTCTATCTGCTGTGTTACAAACATTCTTCAAAATATCTTATTTTGTGTTCAGCAGAACAAAGAAACTTATACAGGTTTGGAAAAACTTGAGGGTGAGTAAATGACAGAATTTTCCTTTTTGAGTGAACTATCCCTTTAAGCCTCAAATGTCAGTTTTTTTATTTTATTTAAAGAAACCAAACTAAAGTAAAAAGAATATGCATAGTATTATAATGTTTTTGTAATTGCGCCTTTGAATGGTTACATAATTGTGGCATCCGTAATTGTAATCCCGATTACAAATTTGATTAATTGTGCAGCCCTAGTCGTGCCTTTAATGGGAATATAGTTGCACAGTTTACAAGAATAAAATTGTGCTTTAGGAATACTATCATAATAGTATAATGGTAATAGAATACTTTCTCCAGGCAAAAAAAAAAAAAAGTCAAAACATTAACTTAAATTCATAATTTTTTGAGCATCAGAAAAATAGCCTCAAAAAAAGACTATAAAAACCTAAAGTATATAAAGATTATAAAAACCTAAAGTAAAATGATTCATGTACTTCACCATCACCTCAACTTTATTTTTGGAAAGGGACTTTTATGAAATGATTCTCAAAACATTAAGACATTAATTTGTATTTGTTTTATTATCGCACTAAAATGTCATAATGAAGTACAGAAGGCCTCCGATTCCATGTCTTTCCATCTCAATGCCGATTATACTGTGTTCATACAGACACATTACACTAATTGCTTCGTAAAAACATTACATGTAATTGAAGAATCGAGTGAGAAGACTGCAAGCAAGAACTCCCCTCCCCCCTTTAACCTAATTACTCTGGCTTTCGCTGGGCCGATTTCAGCTTTGAAACTTTTAACTAAATTGCTATCGATTCTAGAGTGGGAAAGCGAGTGTCTGGGCTTCCATTGCAGTGGTTAAAGTGGGTGCGACGGCTTGCCGCTGATCAGGAGAAATCCGATTTCTCTCTGCCTGATGCACAGGCCTTTCGATTGGGCTATGTGAAGGCCCCCACAGAGATGATTCTAATTATGAGCTGGGCCTGGCTGATTCCCAGCAGTGATGAGGTCATGTGCAGACATGGTGTCTTATAAGAGGGGACCAAGATGATGGTGGCCTTTCTCGGTGTCAAGAGCGCCTTCTCTTGCCATATCATATTCGTTCACCCTGTCCTTGAGGGAGAAGGGAAAAGAGATGGTAATGATGCCATCTTGTCTGTCCTGGGTTCTGTCTCTGGGGATCTGAATGCGGAGGCGCCGTCGTTTTTAACTGACACTTTGGTGATGGCAACTCAAGGTCCTCCGGCTTGTTAATGGAGGGGAGATAAGCCTGCCTCTCATTCATTTGCTCTGAATAGGTGTATGGGAACATCAATAGTTTCTTGAAATGAGGCTACCCAGCGCTTCGCAACTGTCAACATTGTAGACAGATGCATCAGTCATTTGGTAAAAGGAAAGGTAGCCTTGAGCTTAAAGGGATAGTTCACCCAAAAATGAAAATGCTGTCATTTACTCGCCATCGAGTTGTTTCAAACCTGTATGAGTTTCTTTCTTCTGCTGAAAAGAAAAGAAGATATTTTGAAGAATATGGAATACCAAACAGTTGATAGGCCCCATTGACTTGCATAGAGGAAAAAATACCATGGAAGTCAATGGTGCTCATCAACTGTCTGGTTATAGACATTCTTCAAAATATCATCTTTCTGTTCAGCAGAACAAAGAGTGAACTACTTTGGGTGGACTATCCTTTAAACAGTACTTGTAGCACAATGTGCTATTGTTTCGAAGAATTAGCATTTTAGCCTAGGGTAAAATTAAAACAAAAATGTGTGTTCTGATTTGCGGTTGATTTTAAAATACATTTTCATTTCAACACACAACAAAACAAATGAATAGATTGTCAAAATTAATTTTCATTTATCAAAATGAGCATATCCATTCCAATGATTTCCCCTTTTAGCTAAAGTGGCAAGATATAATTTGCAACTTAAATGTGGAAATGTGTAAATAATTCAGTGGCTATGCTCCCAGCCCAGGGTCTGTAGCATCTCCGCAGGACTAAATTGGCACAGCGTCAAGGGCGTACCAGAAAGAGAGCACTTCATTTATTATTTGATCAGGCCTCTAGAGCAATGTACACTGGTGATAGATTCAAAGTTTTAATTAAAGTGAATGAAGGTAGGAAGGTGAAGAATTTAATTTGTAGCCTGTGGCAAATTTGTTTGTATGTTGGTCCTCCTTTTTTTTGTGGGCATATTGGTACTTGATGTTCAGATGTGTTGTTGAAATGCATGGCTAATTTATTTGCTCTAGGGACTAATCAATGCAAGGTAAGTGATATACTGGGTTGTTTTTGAGATGTTCACAGCTGGAATCAGGTATATTAATGACTGAGGGTTCTGAATACACACATGCTCAAATCCACACACACTCAACAGTGTCCTCCCCCCCAAACAAACACTTGATACTGTTTCTTCCTACCACATACACCAATACCATCAGCTCCAACAGGGCTCCAGAAAAGGCTTTATCTCCACCGTACGGCCCTAGGATTACCGCTCAAAATCCTGTCATTCTCTCATTAAAAAGGTGGATAAGAGGATAACTCTGTTGGGAGGGAAGAGATGGGACACATAAACCTTCAACGAAGTCAGATTGTTTGATTCGTAAAAGAAAGGCTGGGGAATGAGGAAGGATTAGCTAAATTAATTCGACGGTATTTGGACACAGGCCATGTCCTAATGAAAGACAGTTTGGAAAACCCAGTGTAACGTGAAGGAGATATAATGATTCTTTCTCCCAGTTGCTTCTTAACGGCTTTTGACAATAAATGTCAGTGTTTTAAGGCAGTTACAGCCTCTGGGGCCTTCTGGACCACTGGATAACGGCTGTCACTCATTGATTTTTGCTAGGCAGCCAGTGACTTACCACTCAGATTAATAATTAATTTGGCAGATATTGAAGCACACCCTTGGGGGGCGTTGAGTGGGCTGAACGCCCACACCTCCAGCCTTGCACTAACTTGATAGAAACTGATTATTCTGTGGTGCAATGATTTAAAAGTAATTAATAAAGTTTACATGGATTTTCAGAAGAAAGAATCAGGTAATGCTTTAAAAATTATTTTTAATGAAAAGAATAACAAATATCTAATTTTGACTTGGTCTTCGTTCTTCACTGTCTAGACATAATTGAACTTGCGTTTTTGTCAGCAAGCCCAGTATGTTTACTCCTTTTTCCTGCCCATTCATGCAAGGATTATCTTTCTTTGCTGCTTTGTCTATGGACTTTTTAGTCGAATTCTAATCCTTTACCCATAATTTGAGTTGAATACCTTGTCTTTAAAGCAGCTCTGCTAAGCTGATGAAATTCCTTGAAAAGGGCATTCATCAGGTTATTGTGGGATTTCACCTTTTGTTGAAGTCACCTTTTGCAAGTCCAATCCAGTAGGCCAGTCGGGGAGATAAATGTTGGATTTAGAGTGTGCAATGAAAGTCACGCAGTGTGCACATTTCTAGTAAAGTGAGCAGATTGAGGGGACATTCATATTTGACCTTCATTGATATTCCCTTCCAGAGATAATCAAAGAGAAAGCCTTGCTGTGCTATTCATCTTCAAGCAACACAATCCGTCCCACTCATTTTCCCAAACTGCGTGGCACACGTGCATAAAAAAAAAAAGAGGGTTGTCACAGCCTGACACATGATTAGTAGCAATGTTGCTTTTATGGCAGGTACACACATGAACAGACGCATCACTCTATGTAATTTATGGATTCGCTACAAATGATACTGACATATCTCGACACATGGCCTAGTTCCTCCTTTGCTCAACCTATATATAATTCCCTATCTCCAGTGTCCTTCACCTGCCCTCCTGAAATCCCCTTATCCTACTTTTTCTTGGTTCTCTCACCATTTCTCAGCCTCCCACTCACCGTTCCTGCTACTCTGTCAGTGTCTTCCCTTTACTGATCCGAGGACTCTTGATCCACTCTGTTTTGCTCAGACAAGCCTTTTATTAATGTATTTTTTTTTTCTTCTTTTTTTTTCCCGCAGTATGCCTCGGCTGGATGTCTGCTGTCCCTTCACCACAGCGAGAAGCCAGAACATGAAGAAGTGTGTGAGTTTCGCCCGTACACCTGCCCATGCCCGGGGGCCTCCTGTAAATGGCAGGGCTCCCTGGAGGCCGTCATGCCACATCTCATGCATGCCCACAAATCCATTACCACCTTACAGGGCGAGGACATTGTCTTTCTGGCCACGGATATCAACCTACCCGGGGCTGTGGACTGGGTCATGATGCAGTCATGTTTCGGCCACCACTTCATGCTGGTTCTAGAGAAGCAGGAGAAATACGAAGGACACCAGCAGTTCTTTGCAATCGTGCTGCTCATCGGCACGCGAAAGCAAGCGGAGAACTTTGCCTACCGCCTCGAGTTGAATGGTAACCGTCGGCGGCTCACGTGGGAGGCCACGCCACGCTCGATCCACGATGGTGTAGCGGCGGCCATCATGAACAGTGACTGTCTTGTATTTGATACCTCTATCGCTCACCTGTTTGCAGACAACGGCAATCTGGGTATCAATGTGACCATCTCCATGTGCTGAGGGGGCAGCGTTAGGCTTTTTCCATTGATCCGAAACCTTGGACAACCTCTGCTCCCCATCAGACTGCAGATTCTGAAGGCTACGGTTGGGAGATGTATACATTTGTGTATATTTCTGTTCAAGAGTCATCTGCTAAAACAACGCAGACTTTCCAGATTCACTTGTAGGTTAGAATGGTAGGTGTTCTTCTCGAGATGAAGAGGGGAGTGTGCAGGTGTTGGCAGTCAGTTGAAGTGCAATTGAGATTTTCTCTTGTACACCCCGAGGATTCAAACACCTCAACCTTCAGAACCTTCCCATTACACCTACAGTGAAGTTCAGGTGTGGATGACCACATTTATTGTCTGGGATGTCCGGCCCAAAATCCACAGGAACTTGACAAGTGAATCTAGCTTCACAGAATCAAAATGCTAAATTGGGAAGAGTCTAGGCATGAATGTGTAACATTTGCCTCAGAAAAAAAAAACTGTACAAAAACTGCACTGACTACTTTGGTTTTCCTCTTGGGATATCAATTGGAACCATGGCAATGTAAATGTTGATCCTATGAATTTCATGGTTGTATAATGGCTTGATAAAACAATACCCACGGTGGAGATAAAAGTGTGCATGGTGGAAATAAAATTCACTTGCAGAAATGACTACAGAACCACCATGTTTGTAAGGCAAGAATCTAACCTCTGTTTTTTTTTTTTTTACTTTCCTTACCTTTTTCTTTTACAATATCTGTCTTCAATTTTGCAAGACGTAGATGAGGACAATTCTGAAAGTGTTATTTTGAGGTCCTGGTTTGTGATCAAAACATATTCAACATCACCAAATGAAATGACAGAACTACAGCCAACCTTTTCAAATTTTCTGTTACCTATGATCTAATGCCACATAATAGATATATTTGACCTACCAATGATAAATCTGTCAACATTTACTCTCCCTCATGTCGTTTTGTGGAACACCAAAGCAGAAGTTTAGCAGAATATCCCAGCTGTTCTCTTTCAATACAATGTATGTGGATGTGGACCAAGGGTTGTCAAGCTCCAAAAAGGACAAAAAAAAAAGCACCATACATTTAGTCCATATGATTTGTGCACTAGTCTCCTCAAGCCATATGTTAGCTTTGTGTGAGGAATTACTGAAACCTTAGATGTTTTACACCGAAAACCGTGCCTTTCACTTCCATTGTATGAAAACGAGCAGCTTGCGCATTTAACTAGATGACTCCTTTTGTGTTCCATGATGTAAAGAAAATCATACGGATTTCAAACAATGAGAAAATGATGACAGAAACTACTCCTTTAATATGGGTGTTCTAACTTTGTGTAATTTGTCTCATCACCAATGACTGTATGTAAAAGATTAAGCCTGTGCACAAACAACATTTTCACGTTGATTAAGTATCTGCATTTGACTGGTTTTGTTGTCTTTGTACGTTTCTTTCTTTATATTCAAGGTAATCTGTAAGATTAAGGAAAGCTTTTGTAAATATATAAACGACTTTAGTTTTGTTGATATTTGTTGTTATTGTTAAGTCTCTTTAAAATGATTGTTTAGTCTAGACTATTAAGATCTGAGCAATTCCTCACTCTCCCCTTTGGTCAATGAACCCACAATGCCTTACTTGTATACAAACTTAGTCTTTTATAGTCTGCTTTCTTCAAGGACTCAAGTGTGTCAGGTTCAGGTCACTATGCTCCAAACCTCCAGTGTCTTGAAAGAGACTTAAATTTTGAAGTGGCATTACGAGTGGGAAGGACATGCCACGTTCACAGCTCGTCCAACTTTGCCCCCAAAACCTGCTGCAGTAACCATTTCACTTACACTGTTGGAACCCAGCCTCTTATCAAATACCTCTGATGACCTTTGGAGATGTCTTTGCAAGAAGAGCATTGATATCCCGGAATGTGGGTGGTTCTGTGAAGAAGAGATCCCAAGTTTGATGCACAACTTCACGCCATCAGCTCTTTGTCTTCTATTTCATTCTCTCTGGAAAAAAAAATTATTTAAAAATGTAAATTAAATGTTTTATAAATCTGTTGTAGAGCAAATGTATTCTGTTTTGTTGAACAATTTGTACATTAATAGACCCATAGGAGATGGAAAGTGTGTTCGTGTGGTCAGCGTATTCGCTCCTGGACAGACTCGCCCACCACCCCCCAATGAGTGTGCTCTCTATGTGCAGTTGTCATGACAACTAAATATGCTAATGAGAAATCTAATGAGAAGCTCATTCATGCCTAGTAGAAAATTCTTATATATATATTTTTTAAATTCTCCTGATTAGTCTGAAATCCTAAATTGACACATTTTGTAGATGACGAGGTCAAAATCAGTGATTTTTCAAGGTAGTTACAGGACATGGATCATTCCTCTAAAGATCTATAAAAATGATGCTGTTGAACCAAATGGATGGTGACTGTAGCACTTGCATCATTTTAAGTTCTGCATAAAAATAGAAAATATGTGCTGAACAGGATGGAGTACCTGCATGTAGATGGCAAGCCCTGAAGGAAGCTCAGAGCCCTGAGTCTGGGTGGCATGACTCCTATGGCGTTGGGCTGAAAGTGCAGGGGGAAAAAAAATAGTAATGGAAAAAAACGTACACATTTAGCCAAATGTATTCAGTTATCTTAATTCTGGCCACCTACCAGTTGTAGATTGTTGCAGATTTCTACAAGACAGAGACGAAACATACCATGTCAAAATAGACCACCAGCCATCTGTCTATCTCCCACGGCATTTCAGACTCCCCTACACCGAAGTGAACTCAAAACTGAATAAATACATTTTAATGAAGCGACCAGGTGGTTTCCCGAGCTGTGTGCCATGCCTCGCAATCAAGCCATCATGATCAATATTGAACACCACGTCCTAATGAACTTGCGAATAAACAAGTTCCCATCAAGCACTAAAATACTTCACATGCATGGGCATGAAATGATGAGCTGCTTCCTATTTCCTGTGCCAACCCAGTGAGACAGATACTAGCACGTATGAGTTTACAGGTCAATCACATAAAAACCTTAACTCTCATTATTTCAAATGCATTATACTAGGAAACATTTCTATAGTAGGCTTGCATTTATTTGATCAAAATACAGAAAAAACTAATATTGTGAAATATTTCAATTTAAAATAATGGTCTTCCATTTTAATATAATTAAAAATATAATTCGTTTCTGTGATGCAAAGCTGAATTTTCAGCATCATTACTGCAGTCTTCAGTGTCACATGATCCTTCAGAAATCATTCTAATATGATGATTTATTATCTGATTATTATTAATGTTGGAAACGGTTGTGCTGCTTAATATTTGTATAACCTGTGGATTCTTTGATTAATAAAAAGTTAAAAAAAGAACAGCATTTATATAAAATAGACACTTTTGTAACAATATATAATACAGCTGAAACGTTTGCGGTCAGTCTTTTTTTTTTTTTTAAGAAATTAATACTTTTATTGAGCAAGAATGTGTTAAAGGAACACAGCAACTTTTTGGGACTTTAGCTTATTCACCGTATCCCTCAGAGTTAGATAAATCCATGCATATCATTCTCATCTCCGTGCGTGCCTTTACTCTGTCTGACGCACGCAGCGCTAGCCTAGATTAGCACAAAGACTGGAGGTAAACGGCTCCAGCTAGCCTACTGCTCAATAAGTGACAAAATAACGACACGTTTTACTATTTACATGTTGTGATGTGTATAGTTACATCGTGTACTAAGACCGTCGGAAAATGAAAAGTTGCGATTTGCTAGGAACTATTCTCTCATTCCTGCGTAATAATCAAGGAGCTTTGCTGCCGCAGCGGCGCAATGATATTACGCAGCGCCTGAAAATAGTCCCCAGCACGCTCCCTGTGCAAGCAGGTTGTCACGTTGGTTATGTTGACAGAAGTTAGACTATTTTCAGGCACTGCGTAATATCATTGCGCCTGTTGTACCCATGGCAGGACACAAAGTTCCTTTGCATCACAGAAATAAATTCTATTTTAAAGTATATTAAATAGAAAACCATTATTTTAAATTGTAATAATATTTCACAAATTACAGTTTTTGCCGTGTTTTTGATCAAATAAATGCAGGCTTGATGAGCATAAGAGACTTCTTTCAAAGACATTAAAAATATGAATGTTTCCAAACTGTTGCCCGGTACTCAGTGTTGCCAAGTCCGCGGTTTTCCCGCGGAATTGGGCTACTTCAACACAGTTGCCGCGGGCTGTTTTTCATGTCCGCGGGTTGAAGCGACCCCAATTATATGATATTTAGCCCCGGGAATGCGAATTTTAGTAGGTAACCATGCCAAAAAAACACATATTTAACCCACAAATGCGATTTTTACTGGAGATTCCCCCCTTAAACGAGATTGGGCTTGTTTTGGGCTAGTTTTGAGTAGCAATTGGGCGGGTTTTGTTGTGAAAACCTGGCAACCCTGCCGGTACTGTACAGAAACAGATTATCGAAAAATAAAGGAAATTGTTGGGCAGCGACTTTCTTTCTATCCTTTAGGTGTTGGTTGGATGGAGGCACTACCTGTGTTGCAGAAACAACAACCATTTCAGTAACTGTTACTGTAATATATTAGACTCGCTTTGTCACCAAATTCTACTTTTGTTTTGTTTTTAGAGGTTGTTCAAATGTAATTTACCATAATGAATGGTGTCACTGCAGAAACCTAATGCTTTACTCTTGACCTGTTTATTTAACTATTGTGCTACATTGATAAAGTAATGAAAGATTTGATATGAACATTCTTATGGGAGATAATTCAAGTTTGGGAAATACTGTGAGACTGACTAAAAATGTCAATAATGAGGCCACTTACAACTACAAAAGAGCGCTACATCCAAAGACCTGATGACGTGTGGCAGCTGTGTATTTTTTAAGAAACGGTGTAAGCACTTTTTATTTATTTTTTGATAACCTATTCAAACCAGAGTTGGTGATGTACTCAAGTGAGGGAGCACAGGAGTGATGGGAGTTCAGTGCAAACAATCATTTGACCCCTAACCTTGAGTATTGACTTAAATGTTTATTGTCTGTGATGAACGAGACTAATGGAGTCACATCTGTAAAACTCCTGATTGGCCAATTATGGATGTTCATATTTGACTTGAATTGATCTGCTCAAGGATATTACATATAAAGGTGATTTTTTTTTCTTGATTTACAGTATAACAAGCTTTGCTAACTGTGTGGTGTTTTGCTACCGAAAGCAATTATTTTGGACATGAAAATATATGTTTGATTTCTTTGGCTATTTTTTATTATTAGACAAGATAGATAAATCCACCGCAACAAACTCAGTGTTTATTACTAATACATGATCTCTGTTTATCTATTCAGAGTATATTTGTGTAGTTCTGTTTTATCCTCTCTTGCTAGGTTATTGAATATGTTGATGTGGCTAAAGTGATCATTTGAAATATTACCGATGAAATGCTGTTTCCTGTTGAGCAGGTATAAATGGGTAATGTGCAAATCTGTTTGGTCTGATTTTTTTGTTTTACTCCATGCCTTTAACTAAATGTCTTTTAGTAGTTTTACAACTGAATCCATAATGATTGGTGTACTTTGCATCATCTTGATGTTGGAGTATTCAGTTGACACTGTTCATCAAGACATCTTTGGTTTTTGTACCATTTAAACTCAAATAAAATTGATTTATTTGTCAAACGACTGTGTTGGGGGGGGGGGGGGGGTAACGCATTACGTAATCAGATGACCTTTTTCAAGTAACTAAAGTAAAACATTACTTGTTTTAAATTTAGGGTATGTTTACACGACAACAATGTAGTAAAAATGGAAACGTTTTTTTTTCTTTGTACAGATGACGTTATCAAAACAATCCCCGTTCACACCGATATGCGAAAACGACTAAAAACGCTGTATTATGCATGCAAGCCCATCCCAGCAATGTCACTTAATATTGATATACACCGTTAATTCTGAGGAATGAATTGTGCTTTTCTGTACGTCAGTTAGGGCTGCACAATTATGACGAAAATTTATTATTCCCTTGAAATTGTGATTATTGTTTTTAATAGTTTTATACCATTGTTTGAAGCAACTCCATGTCATATTTTTATATGACAATAAGCTGAAAACATTCTTCCTGAAAAACTTACAACTATACATTGGTTCGATTTTTTTGGCGGTAGCACTTTTAGCATAGCTTAGCATAGATCATTGAATCTGATTAGACCGTTAGCATCTCGCTCAAAAATGACCAAAGAGTTTCGATATTTTTCCTATTTAAAACTTGACTCTTCTGTAGTTACATTGTGTACTAAGACCGACGGAAAATGAAAAGTTGCGCAGTGATATTACGCGGTGCCTGAAAATAGTCCCCAGCTTGCTCCCTGTGCAAGCAGGTTGTCACGTTGGTTATGCTGACGGAAGTTAGCCTATTTTCAGGTGCTGCGCAATATCATTGCGCCTGCTGCACCCATGGGACAGCAAAAAAGCTCCTTGATTATTACGCAGGAATGAGGGTATAGTTCCTAGCCATATCGGCCTAGAAAATTGCAACTTTTCATTTTCCGTCGGTCTTGGTACACAATAACTACAGAAGAGTCAAGTTTTAAATAGGAAAAATATTGAAACTCTTTGGTCATTTTTGAGCGAGATGCTAACGGTCTAATCAGATTTAATTATCTATGCTAAAAGTGCTATTGCCAGACCCGGAGATCGGCTGAATGGATTTGAAAACTGTAAAACTCAACTGTTTAACTCGAGGGGAGTTGGAAAATGACCCTATTTTCAAAAAAAGTGGAAAAAGTAAAAAGGTAACCTAATTAGTTACTTTATTAGGGAGTAATGCAATATTGTAACATTACTTTTAAGAGTGACTTTTCCCAACACTGCAAATGAGTGTGTTTGTGTGTAACGTAATACCAGGTGGTCATTATACAGTTAATTATTGCAGACAGATGTTTAATACAAATTCAAAAGATTTATTTACATTTTCTAAAGGTACACACACACAAAAAAAACAAACAAATTTTGTATTAAAAAAAAGTTAAATTACTATCCCTGCTCAATAGCGCCTGTGTTCTCTTTCACGACTGTGATCTCTGTGTTTGGAAAACCCTCGATCATTACTTCTGTCTCTGTCTCGATCACGCTCTCTGTCTAGTTCTCTCTCTCGTTCCCCATTTCTCTCTCTATCACCCCCTCTTCCTCTGTCCCCCTCCCTGTCTCGCTGTCGAGTGTCTTCGTGTCTCTTGTCCTCTTTGTTTCTATCTGTCTTTTTGTCTTCTTCTCTATCCCTGTCTCGCTCGCCTCCATATCTATCTCTGAA
Source organism: Romanogobio albipinnatus (assembly GCA_023566225.1). Taxonomy (NCBI): domain Eukaryota; kingdom Metazoa; phylum Chordata; class Actinopteri; order Cypriniformes; family Gobionidae; genus Romanogobio; species Romanogobio albipinnatus. The sequence goes on along the minus strand of CM042255.1, from coordinate 12,324,650 downwards.
TCTGTCCACCTCTTGTGGATTCCTGGAATCTTGTCCGGGTCTGTCCCTTCTGCTTCCTGCCAGTCCTTTCACAGCATACTTCTCATATGCCATGTCCTCCTTCTCCTTCTTCACTCTGACAGGGGAAGACGCTGACGTCTCAGTCCGTGCCTCACGTTTCTCTTCCTTTGCTTTTTTCTTATCTTTCTTTTCCTTCTTCTTTTTCTTCTTCTCCTTTTTATCTGAAGTATAACAACATTGAAAATTAGCCAATCACTTATTAAATAAATGAATAAAACCATTAAAACAACAAAACACCTCTTGATATAGTTACATTTACTGAACAGATACAGCCTCCTCTCACCTTTTTTAGGTTTTTTCACATGTACAGCATTATCTTCCTCAGACTCAGACTCAGAGGAGAAAGGTTGGGGCACGCTGGGAGCACATCCCTCCTCTCGCAAACGTTTGGTGATATCATCGATGTCATCTGTGTCCTTTGGTGGTCGATAATTTGCAACATGGTCCACACGTATGGTTCGACCCTTAATCTGTAGAGCAGAAAAAACATTAAAAAAGAAAAATATTAAATTACAAAATTAATAAAATATTTTAATAAATATTTAAGAAAAATATATAATATTTTAGATAAATAACTATATATACACATTATATTGCCAAAAGTATTGAGACACCCCTCCAAATCATTGAGTCCAGGTGTTCCAATCACTTACATTGCCACAGGTGTATAAAATCAATCACCTAGGCATGCAGACGCTTCTACAAACATTTGTGAAAGAATGGGTCGCTCTCAGGAGCTCAATGAATCCAAGCGTGGTACCGTGAGAGGTTGCCACCTGTGCAAGAAGTCCATTCGTAAAATTTCCTCACTACTAAATATTCCACGGTCAACTGTTAATGTTATTATAACAAGGTGGAAGCAATTGGGAAAAACAGCAACTCAGCCACAAAGTGGTAGGCCACATAAAATCACTGAGCTGGGTCAGCGCATGCTGAGGCGCACAGTGCGCAGAAGTCACCAACTTTCTGCAGAGTCAATAGCTACAGACCTCCAAACTTTGTGTGGCCTTCAGATTAGCTCAAGAACAGTGCATAGAGAGCTTCATGGAATGGGTTTCCATGGCCGAGCAGCTGCATCTAAGCCTTGCATCACCAAGTGCAAAACAAAGTGTCAGATGGACACTCTGGAGTGACGAATCACGATTCTCTGTTTGGCAATCCGATGGATCAGTCTGGGTTTGGCGGTTGCCAGGAGAACGGTACTTGCCTGACTGCATTGTGCCAAGTGTAAAGTTTGTTGGAGGGGGGATTATGGTATGGGGGTTGTTTTTTGGGGGTTGGGCTTGGCTCCTTAGTTCCAGTGAAAGGAACTCTTAATGCTTCAACATACCAAGACATTTTTGACAATTCCATGTTCCCAACTTTGTGGAAACAGTTTGGGGATGGCCCCTTCCTGTTCTAACATGACTGCGCACCAGTGCACAAAGCAAGGTCCATAAAGACATAGAGGAGCGAGTTTGGTGTGGAGGAACTTGACTGGCCTGCACAGAGTTCTGACCTCAACCCGATAGAACACCTTTGGGATGAATTAGAGCAGAGACTGCGAGCCAGGCCTTCTCGTCCAACATCAGTGCCTAAGCTCATAAATGCGCTTCTAGAAGAATGGTCATAAATTCCCATAAACACACTTCTAAACCTTGTGGAAAGCCTTCCCAGAAGAGTCGAAGCTGTTATAGCTGCAAAGGGTGGGCCAACTCCATATTAAACCCTACTGATTAAAAACGGGACGGGAAACCTTTGGCAATATAGTGTAATATATGGCAATAAATAAAAAGGGCCCCGATAACTGTACTGATATCATGAAGAAAAAAACGAAAAATATTAAGTTAAATATATAAAAAATTAATTAAATTATATATTTAAATTATATGAAATATAATAATTTAGCATTTTTATAGCAAGATGGTTTGTTAAAGTTGCAAAATGTCATGTGCGACTCCCTGAAAACGTAATGCTGTTTCTAAATGAATAATGGCTGATATTGTTTAAGAAAATACTTTTATCTCTAAAATCTTTATCTCTACTAAAAAAAAAAAGTGTGGACACTGGACACAAATAATGTCACTGACCCACAACTAGCATTCAGTGTATTTTTCTTCATGATATTAGTAGAGTTATGAGGGCCTGTTGTAATATTTGTAATATTGTTGTAATATTTTGTAAAAAGTAATTTATTCAGAATCAGCAGCCATAACTCCAGTCTTCACTCTTTAGTGTCACATTATCTTTCAGAAATTGGAATTAATTTTTAAAAAAAATATTACAACAGAAACCAGTTAATTTAAATTGTAATAATATATGTTTATATATATTACTGATTTTACTGTATTTTTTGATCAAATAAATGCAGCCTTGGTGAGATTAATATATATATCTATCTATCTATCTATCTATCTATCTATCTATCTATCTATCTATCTATCTATCTATCTATCTATCTATCTATCTATCTATCTATATATAATTATTAAATATTAATCTCACCAAGGCTGCATTTATTTGATCAAAAAATACAGTAAACACACACACACACACACACACATACATATACATATATATATATATATATATATATATATATATATATATATATATATATATATATATATATATATATATATATATAACAATAAATAGCATATTCCATTAGTGCACACACAAATGAACAAGCGACTGGAAAAGCCCTTCACCTTGATTCCATTTAAGTTATCCACAGCCAGAATGGTGCTCCTTTGATCTTCATAGCACAGGAAGCAGAATCCTTTGGATTTGCCCGTCTTTTTATCTCGCACCAAGTTGATGTTGGCAATCTCTCCGTACCTGAGATGCACAGAGGAGGATTAAGCTTTACTAGGAAACCCCCCCCCCAAAAAACCAACAGAAGCGCTGCAAGAAGATGCGTTTAACATTTGAGCCATTAGGACTTACTGAGAGAAAACACAGACGATGTCTCCTTCTGTCAGCTCATATGGAAATCCACCTGCAGATTACAACATATTTACATACAAAGCTGAACATGGCGCATTTACCTAAAATAAATGATAAATAAATACAGAATTTATAAAACAAAATATTAATGCAACTCTTGAAATTGATTTCTTTAGTCTGAGTAATTAATATACATCACATTTTAGTTTTTACAAGGTCAAGTGAGCATTACTGTACACAGTGTACCAGTAAGACAAATCAAAACAATGCTGCCACCATCTGGCAGAGTGCAAATATAGTCTATCCAGAGAACATTTTAGTGCCCTAAAATGGGGCATTGCCTATGCCACAGACTTTTTTTTTAAAGGATATATATTTATAGTCTTTATAGCTATACATTTTATTTACAATATTCTGTTTTGATACTCACTATAGTAGTGTACTATTATTTATTTATTTATTAAAATCAATGTATTACTTTATTATTCAAATTATTTATTTAGTATGGTAGATTGATCTTTTTATTATTATTATTATTATTATTATTTACTTTTCATTTTTTTCTTAATCAATTTATTTATTATTATTAATTTTGATCTTTATAATAATTTATTATCTAAATCAAATTATTTATTTAGTATGATAGTTAGTTTAGTTTATTATTATTACTCTATTACTTTAATCTTTTTATGTATTTTATTCAAATTATTTATTTAGTACATTCATTTAATTGTTTATTATTTATTTTTTGCAGTTTTTACACTGGTTTTCTCTTAATCAATTTATTATTTATTAATTTAAATATTTTTATGCATTTTATTTAAATAATGTATTTAGTACGATAGTTTGATCTTTTTTATACATTTTTACACTGCTTTTCTCTAAATCAATGTATTATTATTTAAATATTTTTTATGTATTTTATTAAAATGATTTATTTAGTACGACAGTTTGTACGTTAGCTTAATTTTTTTAAATAATTTATTTTTAGTTTTTACACTGGTTTTCTATAAATCTATTAATTATTATTCTATTATTATTTTAATATTGTTAAGTATTTTATTAAAATTATTTATTCATTTAGTTTTACTTTTATTACTTATTTTCTGTTTTTATTATTTTTTTATCTTAATCCATTTATCATTATTTACATTTTTTAATTATTTATTTATTATGAGTAGTTTAGTATTTGTATTATTTATTTATACTTTTTTCCCCCCACCAAACATTCCCATGGACCCCCTAGCACTCCCTTAGCTCCCTGGACCCCAGTTTGAAAACCCCTGGTTCAGGCACACAACCACAGTGTTACAGTTTAATAGTTACAGACTGTTCTAGTTACTTCTATTGCTCTCACTTGTAAGTCGCTTTGGATAAAAGCGTCTGCTAAATGACTAAATGTAAATGTTAATAATGTTGACCAGTCACTCACCGATGAAGACCCAGGCGCTGTCTTTATAGACTGTATGCCAGGACACACTGTCTTTGACACCCAGTTCAGCCTCTTTTTCATTCAGTTCATTGATGAGTTTCACTTTGGTGAGTGGACTATATTGAAGTAAAGATATGCACAAACAGATAATGAACAAATATTTACATTATATCTTATTTAGAACATTGTCTCTAATGATGTTTATTATTCTGTTGTGGTGTCTGCATTAAGATATCAAGATTATTGATTCTTCAATTAGAATCACTTCGGACTATTTCTTCAAACTGTATTCAAACAGTGTATTACAAATATCCAATTACTATTAGGATAATACAGTATCCTCGAATTATGCAATAACTGTATTGCTGTATGCCGAGAAGAGTGGTCACTGGTCATATTATTGTTCGACACATTACATTTTCTTGTTATTTGTCAGTGTCCTATAAATTATTTAAAAAGACTAACTGAATTGAGAATAATTAGATTACTTTTATGTTTTACCAGATAAATATTTAGCTTTTAGCTAGTGCTGCAAAAACTGATGCTAGTTGTTTAGCTTTCACCTTTAGCGACATTTCCTTTTCCATGACGGGGGTGGGTGGGGGGGGGGGGGTTAGTAATTGTATTAGACTAATAAAAAAATATATTAGAATAAATGTAAGGGAGATATTTCAATTAAATGCTAAATTTCAACGCATCACTTACTTCATTGTGATGAAGCTGCAGTCACTCCGGAAGGATTTAGTTCAACTAGCGATTTTTGCACGTGGTACTACTTTTACCGGGTTAATGAAAAGCACTGTGGGATATGTAGTTGGCTGAGTGTTAAACTCAGATTTCTCTGTTAGCATTCTGTGTTTGTAACTAGGAGAGTTTTACGGCTTAAGAACTTATGAACATACGAAGCATACACTGATAGTTTTATTTTATAGGAAAAAGCTTTTCATTGCCAAGATATAGGCGTAACACTATACAAGCATAATGTTTAACCTACATAGGCTACATGTAGCCTATACACAATGATTACATTAAATGATAACATATAAAAGTAGAAATAACATTAACAACATTTTAGTAATAAAATAATAGTTTAACAGTTGGCATGAATGTTTCTTGGCAATTTATGCTTTTTGAAGTTAGTTTTCAAGTTAGGTTGACCTTTTGTCATAACAGGATTTCATAGGGGTTTTGAAACTTTTTGATGCCAAGAACCCCCAAATATTACTCTCTTGTGGATGTAGCCACATTTATACTGTCTGAGAAAAATAACTGAAAAATAAGTGTGATATCAAAAGGCAATATGTTTTGGTCAATATTAAATAATCTCCTTTAATTTTGTGACTGTACTAAAGCTAATTATTAATATATGGTACATATATTTAATTTATATTAAGTTTAAGATATATATTTCATGTATTACATTTTCAGTTAATTGAATTTGCAATTTATCTGTATTATGCTGCTCAGTCTTCACGATTAATATTACACAGAGAATATTGCCTTATAACCAGAGATCTTATATTAAAGGGGCTCTGAGTTTGTTATTACCCCATTGGGCTACTCAAAATGATGATGAGAAACCCGAAAGATACAACACAAATACAAACTATTCTTAAATTATAATATTTGCTTGCTAAAATCTATGGAAGCTTGTTTCCACCACAGAATAAAAAATAAATAAGGTAATTGCGACTTTTATCTCACAATTCTGACTTTATATCACACAATTCTGACTTTATATGACCCAATTCTGACTTGCATCTCAATTCTGACTTTATATCTCGCAATTCTGACTTTATATCACACAAATCTGACTTTATAACACTCAATTGCAAATTTAAATCTCGCAATTCTGACTGAAAACAAGTCAGAATTGTGTGATGTAAACTTGCAATTGTGAGATAAAAATTCGCAAATATCTTTTACAATTATTTATTCCGTGGCGGAAACAAGTTCTAATGCTGTTAAAAAGTACATACACATTCAGTTTTTTTTTCTGTATATCACCAAAATTACATTTATCTGTGAATATGCTGTAACAAAAACACACTGTTCTGTTGAATATATATGAGTTTAATCTATATTACAGTCATATATTTTACAATTGGGAGAACAAAAACTAAGTGCTATGGTGAAATGTTAAGCAAATAAAATCATCTGTTTTATTTGGACAAATACTCTGGGCTCCACATCCATTAAGGGACAAAGCATTTGTCAAAGTCCTTTTACAGTTTCCTATGACCAGATGACTAAAAGCACATATTGGTAATATTTTCCAGATGTTGTTCAGGAATTGTGACAGACCTATTCACTGGAGTGGCTAGTATCTTGTCATGAAGCGTTACTGCCTGAGTGACAGTTGGGTGGTCTGTGTTGCATCTGTTCGCTGTCTCAGAGTGTGTCGCACAACACAACCCAACTTTAATATGAGCGAAGAGCTTGCAGATCTTGTTCCTCACCTCTCGCTGCCAGCAGGCGTAGACGAGGGGATTGATAAGGGAGTTTGAGAGTCCCAGCAGCCAGAGATGGTTCTCCAAAAAGTGATAAAGTTTACAGTTTGGACATGATGCCTGCACAATACTAACCACAAAAAAGGGGCACCAGCAGAGAGTGAAGCAGCCAACCAGCACGGCAACAGTCCGCAGGGCTTTTACGTGACCCCAGTAGCGGCTAGATGACAGAAAGCGTGTACCTGATTGCTGGGCGCGGATGCGCTTCTGGTGGCCGCAGGCGATTTTTAGGATGTCCATGTAGAAATAGATAAAGACCGAGAGTAGTGGGAAGAAAAACAGGCAGAAGACCACGATGATGCTCTTGGGCTCGATGACGGAGAAGAATGTGCAGACATTGTGGTAGTCTTCTTTCTGCATCGGTTTCAAAATGCTGGGTGAAAATCCCACAATCATTGAGATTAGCCAGACGGGGACCAGAGCCCCAGCAATCATCTTCTCATTCATTAACTGTGAATAGCGCAGTGGCAACTTTATAGCCATGTAGCGGTCCAGTGAGATCAAGAACATGGTTAGGATGGAGGCCGCAGAGGGTGCGATGATAAACGTCATGCGCAACAAACAAATGTCCTTCTCCATGGAGGCCGTCGTTCCTTCGAGAGCATCAGTGGCAATGCCAGTGATGGCCATGCCAACTAGGATGTCCGCAATGGAAAGGTTTAAAACAAAACACCAGCTCTGGCAGCCCCTTTTGCGGATTAGCAAGACCAGGGCAATGGCGACTAGGAGATTGGTAGAGATGATCAAAATGGATCCTACACTAAGAATATAGCCCATGGTCACAACGACTCTTTCTATCATGGCAGGAGTTGTGAGCTCAGGACTGGCTGATGTTACTCTGTTGTTCTCCCTCATAGCTTCCAAGGAAGTCTCCTGGGACACGTTGAAAGCGATCATTGTTGCATCAAATGTCTCATTTCAAAGTTGAGAGTTTAAACAGACCAAGATATTGATGGTTTCAAGAGGAAATGGACACAAGGATGTAGATTTTTCTTTGCTCCCATTGGGAAAAGCAAAACTTTGGCTGCTATAATTCCATTTGTCCGACCCTTGTTCTGTCTGGCTGTCATCCAGGTCCCATAAGAGCGTTCTTCCTTCTGGCTATATCCATGAGCATTCGATTATGATGGACCTAACCTTACTGAAGTACAAAAACAATTCTGATCTATTGATGAAATCTTTATCCTTGGCTTTTTATTAAGAAATATTCCCAGGATACTATTCGATTTCCAGATGTTCAAGAGTGTTCCTTGCCTGAAACAGTGAAGAGAAACAGATGAGAAGAGAACTCCTTTCTCATGAAATCTCCAGAAAACTCCAATAAATGCAATATTCCAACTGAGAGAAAGATGTCCAGAACAAGGATTCCAAGTGAGTAGTCATTCTTGCATCTCTCAGTGCATCTTTCAGATTCGGTTGGCTCTAGGATGAAGAAAAAAAAATGGTGCCAGTGTCCATTTTGTTGTCCGCAAATCTTAGATCTATCTCTATTAGATCAGTCTACTAACTCTGAACAAACAAAAAGGGGGAAGAGAAACTGATGAACATAGGTTTGGTTTTGGAGAGTGGGCTGGGAGGTGGGTGGACGCTAACAGCGTGGCTGGGATTACTCATGAGTGAACAAACTCTGAATAAACAGAACCGCTCATGGGTGACTAAACATTTACCATATCCAAACCATTTTAGATTTGATCACAGGCGCCAGGGTCAATGATATGGGTATATTTTGGGAGAAGGGCGAATCATTGATTCCGCAATAATGCAGCGACCTCTTCAACTTCCCTCTCGAGTCATGTGAATGAGTCAAAGCCCTCAAGTACAATGGGCTTATAATCACACAACTGGTTTTTAAAAATCTGCACACAGTCGTCCATTCTGAGGAAAGATCTATTTATGACAGTGCTACACAATAAAGCCTGACTCCCACTGGCCAACAATGTGGTGATGTTATTCATCCCTACTAGACTTTTCACTGCTATTGAAAGTGGATTTTGGTCAGCAGTTGTTGTGCCCACTGCTATGCTCTGCCCACAGAAAGCTCTTGGATGTGATTTGTACCTCACTGACACATCACTGCCCATCTTCACCTTGTGCTGGATAAATAAGGAACGTCTTGGGCTCTTCAGGGATTCTTCAGGTTGTTTAGAGCACTGGGAAGATGTCTTTAAAGCGGAGGTTGCTTTCCATGTTGTTGTGCTGTGCGTACTGTGTGGCATCACTCTTTTGCCTTCACCCGGACAGAAACAACTGTGTCTCGAATGGTGCCCGGTGAGTTTCAAGTCAATAACATTGCTTTTAGCAATACAGTTTTTACAGTGATAACAGGAAATTAATGTGACAAAGATTGTTTTGGCTGTACAGAATCTCTAGAAGAAAGTCATTGTCCAGCTTAAAGGAATAGTTCACCCAAAAATGAAAATTCTGTCATAATTTACTCACCTCAAGTTGTTCCAACTTGTATAAATGTCTTTCTTCAGCTGAACACAAAATAAGATATTTTGAAGAATATGGGGAACTAAATATTTGATGGACCATTGACTTCCATAGTAGGGGAAAAAAACTATGGAAGTCAATGGGGTCCATCAACTGTTTGGTTACCAACATTCTTCAAAATATCTTATTTTGTGTTCTGCAGAACAAAGAAGTTCATATGGTTTTGGAACAACTTGAGGGTAAATGATGACAGAAATTTCTTTTTTTGGTGAACTTCTCCTTTAAAGGGTTCACCCAAACATTCTGTCATTAATTACTCACCCTCATGTCATTCCAAACCCGTAAGCCAAAAAACATTTGTTCATCTTCGGAACTCACATTAAGATATTTTTGATTGCTCCCGAGTTCTATGTCAGAACGGAGGCTCACCATTGGCTAGCTCCCGCATCAGCATCACACGCATGCGTTGTGGTGCTCACGTGAACAGCGTCGGACAATGGTAAGCCGGCGTTCAGACATAGAACTTGGAAGCGCAGCACACGTAGGAGACAGACAGAAGAAATTGTTGAGACAGAAGAAATTTGTGTGCGCACAAAAAGTATTCTCGTCGCTTCATAAAATTAGGGTTGAACTACTGTAGTCACATGGACTATTTTAACAATGTCTTTACTACCTTTCCGGACCTTGGACCTTGAAAGTTGCAAGGACGCTGCTGCATGGGTGTTTCAGAGAGCTCTCAGATTTCATCAATTTATCTCACATCTTAATTTGTGTTCTGAAGATGAACAAAGGTCTTACGGGTTTGGAATGACATGAGGGTGAGTAATTAATGACTCCCATTTTTGGGTGAACTAACACTTTAAGTAAGTTCATTGTTGATTCATTTGTATTGTAAAAATCATTAGTTATTAATTTAGGGGCCATTTACACAACAACATTTTCAACTGTTCTGGCCGTTCGTTTACACAACAACAGGGTTTTGGTGGCCTGAGAACGCAAAGGCCACCATAAACCAAAAAGGCCACAGAGAAACTATTTAAAATACATCTTAATCTTTAAGCAATTAAAGGGATAGTCTGCACAAAAATTTACCAAAAAAGAAGAAACTGTTTTTGTCCAAACATTGAAAGAATTTCATTGTATGAACAAAAAAAGACACTGAAACATTTTTCAAAATATCTTATTTTGTGTTTAATACGTTTGTAGCGACATGAGAGTAAGCAACCCTTACAAAAAATAAGTATACTTCAAGTTAATTTTATTAAGTATACTTTAGTAAAGTTCAAGTATTTTTTTAAGTATACTTTATGTAGTAAGTATATACTAATATCAATGAACTAGAAGTATACTTGCAAGTGTACTGTGCTTGGGACTAAATTGGCCCACTTTTTAGTATATAAAAGTAACATTTTAAATGTACTTTGTGTAACAGTAGTAAACTTTGAGTACACAACTAGTTTACAACTAAGTTTTTTGTTTTTATTGCAACTATACTACAAGTGAACTTATGTATACTGTAAATACTATGAAAACACAATTTGAAGTGTACTCTCAGTAAACTACTAGATTAGTATTTTTATACTGCAAGTATACTAGTAAATTTTCTTTAAAGCTGCTGTCCGTAACTAAGATTTACAAAAAATATATAATGAGAATGTACAACTTGAATCCATTTTCCAAACCGAGTTTTTGTCGTACCCTGAATCATTATGGTACACTTATAATAAGTGTTTATATTGGGACTATTTCAGACCGGTCTGGTAGGAACCTCTGCGGAGGAGCACAGTCCCTGCGTGACTTGCCATAGACATAAACAGAGAGAAGTAGCTCTGGCTGCAATGTTCTTCCGCAAGACACATGCAGTTCTGTTTATTAACCGCTAGAGCTCAAAAAGTTACGGACTGCAGCTTTAAGTGAACATAACTTCATACTTACAGTTGCACTTTAATATTCTACTGTGTTCCTATTAGGACTTAAAGGGTTAGTTCACCCAAAAATGAAAATTCTGTCAGTAATTACTCACCCTCATGTTGTTCCAACCATGTAAGACCTTCGTTCATCTTCGGAACATATTTAGTATATTTTTGATGAAATCTGAGAGCTGTCTCACTCCTCCATAGGCTTTCAGAGGGAATGAAACTTGATGGCCCAGAATAGTAAGTAAAAACGTCATTTAAGGAGTCCAAATGACTACAGTGGCTCTGTATTAAGTCTATCATGCGACGAAAATACTTTTTGAGCGGAAAAACAACAAAAATAACGACTTTATCCCACTATTATTGTTGTTCAATTTGAGTGCCACGACGCATGCGCGAGAACTGAGATTCTTCTTCTACTACTACTTGACTGGCTGCTCACTCTTTCGGAGTAGGGTTAATCTCAGTTCTCGCGCATGCGTCGTGGCACTCCCGCGAACTCTCGTCAGAGGCTCAAATTGAACAACAATAATAGTGGGATAAAGTCGTTATTTTTGTTGTTTTTCCGCTCAAAAAGTATTTTCGTCGCATGATAGACTTAATACAGAGCCACTGTAGTCATTTGGACTCCTTAAATGACGTTTTTACTTACTATTCTGGGCCATCAAGTTTCAGTCCCTCTGAAAGCCTATGGAGGAGTGAGACAGCTCTCAGATTTCATCAAAAATATACTAAATTATGTTCCGAAGATGAACGAAGGTCTTACATGGTTGGAACAACATGAGGGTGAGTAATTACTGACAGAATTTTCATTTTTGGGTGAACTAACCCTTTAATATTGTTATATTTCAAATATACCTTTAACTGTACTTTAACTCTTTCAGTTTTAAAAAACATTTTATTCTAGCTTCTAAAACTTGAATGCGGGTAATTTTGTATTAAAAAAGCAACATTTTAAATAAAAAGCTGAGAAAATCGCATTTTGTCCGGATGGGATTCAGAATGATGATCAAAACACAGATGGAGTCAATCGAGTCCATTAAAGGTCCCGTTCTTCGTGATCCCACTGTTCAAACTTTAGTTAGTGTATAATGTTGCTGTTAGAGCATAAATAATACCTGTAAAATTATAAAGCTCAAAGTTCAATGCCAAGCGAGATATTTTATTTAACAGAAGTTCCCTTTCAAAGCCTACTGCGAACGGCTGGCTTGGACTAGTCTACATCCTGGTACTTCCTTCATAAATGACGTCGATAGAACAGTAGAACAGACTAACCTCCGCCCACATGACTAGGCGAAAAAAGGGGGTGTGGTCTTGTTGCTGTCCTACGTCGAGAAGAGGACGTGTCGCGTGGAGCAAAGGAAGTGCTGCGTTTGAGTGTGTTTGTCGCCATGTCGTCGAGACGCTGTTATTTTCATCCCGGAGTCAAATCACCTTTGTTTGGCTTTCCCAGGGACGCTGTAGAGATCATTATGCGCATATATCTCCCGTTAAGAGGCGTGACCTTTCCACGTGCGCTAAGCTGCTGTCGAATCACAACACAGGAACTGTGCCACGTTCGCTAAGCTGCGGTCAAATCACAACACGGGAACCGCTGGCACAATCAGAACTCGTTACGTATTTCTGAAGGAGGGACTTCATAGAACAAGGAACTCATCAGCCGTTTTTAGTATATATATATATATATGTAAATTGTGTTAAAAATACTGTTTTTTTTTTTTTACACGCGAAACATGAACACATGTTATATTGCACACTGTAAACACAATCAAAGCTTCAAAAAAACACGAAGAACGGGACCTTTAAAACAATAAGACAGTATGTAAAACTATTTGGAAAAGTATTTAATAGGCTACTCAATCAAAAGAGTAAACAAAACTACAAGCCAAGTATACTTAGAATTCTTAATTATACTTTTAAGTACACTATCCTTTGTTTAAGGTTAAAATAAGTATACTAATAGCACACTTGAATAAACATATTTTTCATAAAGGAAGTGATGAAGAATTTTTTTTTAAATGGGAAATTACCCTTTTAATATAATAAATCCTGTGCATGATTAACTGTAACTCATGAAGCTCATCGCCAATGTATTTTGTGTGTTGCAGTAATCTGGTATCAGTTGTTCAGCAGCTGTACCAGCGTGTGATGAGGCTACTACGCACCACTCTGTGACATCACATCTGCCTCAAACTAGAGGGAAGGTGAAACCACAACCTTTGTCAACCAACTACTTATCATGAGATCAGCATTATTGACATAACACTGTGGACATTTAAGCGTGAGAACTTTAAAAGACATTTCCCAACATCATTAAAAGGCGCATCTCCTTTAACAATGAGTTTGTTTAAATTTATGATCTATAAAGATGCATTAAAAAGAGATTTACAATGGACACTTTTCTGTGATCTCTTTGCAGGTTGAGGTGTTTATTGCAAATGATGCTGGTGTGTATTTGTGAGAGCTAGTCCTATTAAAGATGGACAATTTTTGCTTGCATTACAACATGCTATATTTAATTTCAAAAAGATGATCTGTATAACCATACAGAGCAAATGCACAAACTATAGAGAGAGTTAAAAAGTTTTTCTTTGGTTGAACAAAGAGACATTAATATAATTATTAAGAAGTTATCACTGCATTTAAAGGTGCATGGTTTATATATTAGATATTGAGTGGTGTGATTGGGGAGTTCATAGGTTTCAATTAAATGTTATTTACTAGGCCTACTATAAAAAGTAGCTTTTCACAATACAATTTTTTTTCTTACATTCTGTTTGAGGTAAAAAGCTGACTTTGTATTACAAATGAGTGATAAAAATGTATAAAGATGAAAATGAAATAAACTTGCTAAATAATGTTTACAATTTCTGATCTCTGAATTTTATTTAAATTTTTGGTAATCCAATACATTAACTGTTTAAATTAAATATGTTTAAATTACAAAAATATAAGGCCGATAAGGCATAACATAGGGACCACTTTCCTAATATTGTCTTGGTCCCCTTTTTGCTGCCAAAATAGTCCTGACCCGCATGGACTCCACTAGACCCCTGAAGGTGTGCTGTGGTATCTGGCACCAAGATGTTAGCAGCAGATCCTGTAAGTCCTGTAAATTGCGAGGTGGAGCCTCCATGGATCGGACTTGTTTGTTCAGCACATCCCACTGATGCTCGATTGGATTGAGATCTGGGGAATTTGGAGGTCTAGTCAACACCTAAAACTTGTTGTTGTGCTCCTCAAATCATTCCTGAACCATTTTTGCTTCGTGGCAGGGCGTATTATCCTGCTGAAAGAGGCCACAGCCACCAGGGAATATACCGTTTCCATGAAAGTGTGTGCATGGTCTGCAACAATGCTTAGATAGGTGATATGTGACAAAGTAAAAGAAAAAGTGATTCATCTGACCAGGCCACCTTCTTCCATGGCTCCGTGGCCCAGTTCTGATGCTCACACAACAGTGGGTTGATGCTTTAGGCAGTGGACAGGGGTCAGCATGGGCACCCTGACTGGTCTGCGACAATGCAGCCCCATACACAATAAACTGTGATGCACTGTGTATTCTGACATCTTCCTATCAGAACCAGCATTAATTTCTTGAGCAATTTGAGCTACAGTAGCTCATCTGTTTAATCAGACCACAGAGGCCAGCCTTCGCTCCCTACGTACATCAATGAGCCTAGCCGCCAGTTCACCACTTTTGATAGATACTGACCACTGCAGACCGGGAACACCCCACAAGAGCTGCAAATTTGGCCCTTGTCAAACTTGCTCAAATCCTTAGGCTTGCCCATTTTTCCTGCTTCTAACACATCAACTTTGAGGACAAAATGTTCACTTGCATGTTATGAAAGATATAACTGAATTAATTGATACCATTTTACTGTATACAGTGTGTGGGTAAAATGGCCATAAATGGGTAGTCTCATTCGATACAATATACATACACTGTATCTAATTTGCATATTAATGTGTCCTTGGGTGTAATAATGGGAGTAATAACTTAGCAACATTTTCATAAGAATATTTCATAGGAACATTGATATATAATTTATTTCCCTATTCACTTGTGTCTCACAAAAGAACGTTACCTGATATATGCTTTAAGTCCTGGTGTCTTCTATAGAGGATGTATGAAATCAATGCCTTGTTTTGTAACAGAAAATCATATTTTGATTAGAAACCCCATTGCATTTTCCTGAGATGTTTATTTACGACATCTCAGTCAAATAAATGTGTTTAAATCAAACCTCACTGATTTCTCCGCATTGACGGGCAGGGTGACATTGAAATGGGGAGGGTGTCTAGTCTCTTTTAAACTTCCGGGCGGGAACTTCCGGTTTCAGTGAGTTGAGTTCCTGCTAGAGAGACACATGATGGGAAACTGAAAACCGTAGGTGCGCTCCTGGAGTTTGACTGCGAAAAGTACATTAATCCTACATGTGGTCGAGACTATGGGGTCCACAATAAAATAACAGAGGTGACTGAAGCACCAAGCCTCAGGTATGTGAGCTCACGAGGCGATATTGCCTAAATGCCGCGATTACTCAGTTTTGTACTTTATGACGGTGAGAGTAGCTCTACATACCTGACTTACACGCCGTTAGATGTGCGACTCCTAACCAAGTACAGCCATCTTTCATACTACGCCAACGCCATAGACCCATTTTAACTATATTGGTGAGTTTGGTCGCATTGTGTTTCTCTTTTTAATTTGCAAGGATAACCTAAAAAGTTCAATGTTAGTTACACTGTTTGAACAAAATAGACGAGCCGTTGTTTGCTGTCACTCAACCTCCTTGGCGACGGAAGTAGGTGGAACTTCAGATCCCTCCGACCAATCAGGATCGCAGATCAAATTATTGACACAGTTTACAACCAATAGAGTTTCCGCAAATATCCTATGGCGCTTGCAATGAATCTTTAATGCGTTTCGTCTTATTCCGGTCCACATTTGTCTATGCATCTGGGAAGACTGGCTGTAACACAGACGGGCAGCGCTATGTTGTACAATGTGAGATTAAAACAGCTGGTTTTCTCCTATTTTGGGTTTCTGCTGTTTTTAGTAGGACTCCATCAAGTCGAGGGGGCCGCAACAGAAATGGCAAATCTAAACTGGAAGCCGTTTGTCTATGGGGGAATGGCCTCAATTGTCGCAGAATTCGGTGAGTCTGTGCACCTGCTGTTTTTACATCACCTTCTTCTTTTAAGTTTGCCTATTATATTTATTCGGAATACATGTTCATATCTCAAATGAAAGGGACAGAATGCATATTCATATTTGAGAGAAAATATAAATGGTGCATATTTAATTTTTTTTTTTCAGACCGATAACTGGTTATTTTTTTGTTTACGTTTCCAATAGCTGATATAAAGAATCGAGATTCTTTGACACTAATATGTAAATAATCATTAGGGTTTACACATTAAAACATGCATTATAAATATTTTATTTATTATTATTATTATTATCATTATTATAATTGTTAGTGTTATATCAGTATAACAGTCACGTCATTATCATCACTGTTTATTATTTCTATTAGTTGCTGTACTAAATATACTGTTATTTAAAACCTTCAAAGCATTACCTTTTAGAATCTCAATCGCCGTGTTTGCCACGTTTGAGGGGCTGTAAAATGAGCGTTGAGTGTTATTGCAAGAACATTGTTCAACAAAACATGGCAGAACATGTAAAACAACATTCCCCACCGCAAAGCAAATTCACAGCAAAAGTGTCTGAAATAGGGTGGGACATTAGATGGCAGATACATTCACAAACAAAGCAGCCTACACTAAAGTACTAGTATACATAATAAAGGACTTCTAGTTTTGATCTGCAATGTAACCCATCATTACATTTTGCAGGTACGTTTCCCATTGATCTCACAAAAACACGGCTCCAGGTTCAAGGGCAGACGCACTGTATGGAGATACGATATCGGGGGATGTTCCACGCTTTGTTCAGGATTGGAAGTGAAGAAGGTGTCCGGGCATTGTATTCGGGGTGAGTTTGAATTATTAAAATATTCTTAATATTCTTAATTCTTTCAATTTATCTTCAGTTATAGTGTTTTACTGTATACTTTCTGAGTTGTTCCCTTTTAAAGGTATATTTGTAACCTGTTCAGTGATTTAAGGGTTTTAAATACAGCTGATAGCTGTAATAAACTCTAAATATAGATGATATTTAATTCGCGTGGTCTGCACAAGCCTGTAGAGGAGCTGAGTCAAGTGAAACTGGCCCCCTGCTTTGGCATACACAGACTGCAGTCGTTCGAGTCTACTTGGTCATTTTATCTGTGTGTCACAGAGCATCTTGTTTTTCAAATCATCATCTCACATATTAATGTGCTGTTTCTTTTCCTGGCCAGAAGCTTCTATGGTTGGTTAGTGTACTGTCATTTCCTATCATTTTCTTTTTAAAACACACTTAAGGCTATGCATTAATTATTCCTAGTGATTAAACTTTTTTGCCTGTCTCAATAATTCTGGACTGGAAAGGGACCAGATTTATATTATCTAGAGACTGGTGGGCTTTTTTTGATTTGGGCCAGTAAGCAATCACCCACTTTATTGCTGAACTTAAAGTTGCAGTCCGTAGTTTTTCCTCTTTGTCGCCATCTCTTCTCGAAATCTGCAATTGCAGTTATTCACAGAATTATCAACTTTACGTGATTTGTGCCTTGGCACGGCACAGCGCGGAGGAATCCAATGTTTTGAGGAGAATGTGCGCCTGTCAGTCACCGTGCCGGAGTGGATACTGTCATTCAGAGTCACAGATTATACTTTTTGAAAGTATGACCAACATAAGAATTTACATCCACCACATTTACATAAGGATAACATCCACTTTTGTTCTGACCAACTAAGGGGAAAAAAGCACTGCAGTAGGCTAAATCGTGATGATTACATCTAACGATCACTTATCATATCACGTCAAACCATGCGAATTATATTTTGTTTTCAAATTGTTAATGTTAACATCATCAGAATAGTATGACTACATTTAATGTAGTCATATGGCTAACTGTAGTTCAGTTTCCATTTCTGTGCAGTATAATTTCTAGCTGTCATATACCACCAAATGAATGTGGAGTAGAGGTGAATTGCTCCCTCTCATAGCTAGCATTTTACTCATTTCTTTTGCATTTTACAACAGGTGACTCTCCAGTTGTCACTGGTGATTGTGTTTGAACCTTTCTGCATCTGCCATCAAATTGATAAGTTTAATTATATCAAGTGCTGTGAGAAAAGGCTATAAATCTCCACCTCCAACATCACAGGCAATATAGCCTACTAGCCGGGGATATCTTCTTTATGTGTACAGATGTGACGTAATGACGCAAAGACAGACATGCTTGAATTTCCTGCGGAAATCCACCAGTACCACTGGAATTAAAAACATTATTACAAGCTTACCGTTGTAAATCGAGCTAAGGTAAGCAGATAGTATTGAACACTAGCTGGTTATGTACTTGCTCAAATTTATTTTGGATAATTTTTAACCCAAAAAAGGACTGCAGCTTTAAGTTAAAAAAAGTTTAGAATACTTTTTGTTTTCACTACATTCCAAAGCATAATATCATACTTGATATAGTTGTTCTGCTACATTTCACAAAAACATATTGCTCCTCAATATTTCAAACCATTGAAATCTCTGAGATGCGATAGCAATGTTTGATATGTGATCAAGCTGATTCTTTTCACTGAATCATTTCGCAAAGCGCACTGAACGATTAACATATGACCACTGACAGGCGAAGTGAATAACACTGATTATCTCCTCTTCACGGCACCTGTTAGTGGGTGGGATATAGGCAGCAAGTGAACATTTTGTCCTTAATGTTGATGTGTTCGAAGCAGGAAAAATGGGCAAGCGTAAGGATTTGAGCGAGTTTGACAAGGGCCAAATTGTGATGTCTTAGACTGGGTCAGAGCATCTCCAAAACTGAAGATCTTGTGGGGTGTTCTCTGCCTGCAGTGGTCAGTATCTATCAAAAGTGGTCCAAGGAAGGAACAGTGGTGAACTGGCGACAGGGTCATGGGCGGCCAAGGCTCATTGATGCACATGGGGAGCGAAGGCTGACCGGTGTGGTCCGATCAAACAGACTGTAGCTCAAGTTGCTCAAGAAGTTAATGCTGGTTCTGATAGAAAGGTGTCAGAATACACAGTGCATCACAGTTTGTTGCGTATGGGGCTGCATGGCAGTAGACCAGTCAGGGTGTTAGAGTTTGCAGAGATTGGCTGGCGGCAAGACAGCAACGTAATGACATCATATTAAAAAAGGCCATCACACGTGACCAAAACAACATAAGTCATAATAGATTAATGCAATGTACTGGTTGTTACATGATTCCCAATTATTTCCATTATTTCACGATTTCTAGTGTTTCATCGATCAGTACTTTTTACTTTTAATACTTGAGAACATTAAAAATCAAGTTGTTTTCTACTTTTACTCATGTAAATTTGAAAAGTAGTACTTTATTAAGTTTACTCAAATACTTGATTTGTGTACTCCGTCCATCACTTATCATAACACTTTGTGCATTTTGCATAGGCGAAGACAGCCTGTTTTTCAGAGCAAATAAAATCTACTTCTAAATATACATTTTCCTGTGGTACTATGGAAAAACATTGTACAACCATGTTGTACTTTTGTTGAACCAATTTGCACAAAAGTTTGCATACGTGCTTTGCATGATTTTGTCTTTGTCTTCTAAACATATGAGCATTTGACTAGCTTTTGATGATTAAACTTTAATGTTTTCTGACAGTGACGACTATTCATTCTTTTCTCTATTTAGATATTAATCTTTGCATTAATAAATGTGCTTGTTAATCATTTCTTGTCTTGTGATGTTTAGTCTTTCATTGAAACTTATTTGGGTTTCCATTCCACCTCAGAATGGAAATAAAGCAATGACCTTGAAGTGTATTTTTTTTATTCCTAGAATTTCACCTGCGCTCCTCCGACAAGCTTCCTACGGGACAATCAAGATCGGTACATACAACACACTGAAGAAACTGTTTGTTAGCCATCCTGAAGGTGGGTTTATAGGATGATTCCTTTGATAATACTGTTTATTTTATATAACATCTTTTCTTCTCAGTACAACATATCTTTAGTTTGAAAATGGAACGGAAAAGCTATAAAGCTTTAAATATTGTGTTTGGCACTTTGATGCAGTTATCTTTAATTACTCAATATTTAACTCTTCAAAAAAAAAAAAAAAACTTTTTTTTTTACTTACTTGACCAGTATTGTAGGGTTAGCATTCCGGAAGTTTGATTTGAGACCTGAGCATTTCGCAAACATTGATATCGAAACATCTGTGTGACATACATTGCTTGATCTGTAACATACTGTATGTATATTTCAAGGAATTAATAATAACCTACTTACACATACAGTCACACAATTGTTTTGTCCAAAATCTAATGAGCTGCCCAAAGACAGATTGCATTCTAACAACATGGTTTCTTTTTCATCTAATTAAACGCCCTGTTTGATCCAATTGTTATTTATATACACATATATATATTTATATACACATATATATACACATATATATATATATATATATATATATATATATATATATATATATATATATATATATATAATATATATATACACAGATCACTGATATTTTTTGATCGTCTTGTTACCACTGCTTTCATCAAATATACACATACACATACACACATTATATATATATATATATATATGTGTATGTGTATATTTGATGAAAGCAGTGGTAACGAGACGATCAAAAAATATCAGTGATCTGGAAGCTTTTTCAAGTGAGGAATGGGCCGAGATTGCATTAGAGAGGTGACAGAAGCTTCTAAGCATTTACAGGCAGCGTTTATTGGCGGTTATAAAGAATACAAGAATCTGCACACAATTTTACTTTTGGGGTTGAATAATTTGGAACATAAATGTTTACAGCCAATTAGATTTTTTTTTATGTTCTCAGAATTACTCAAATGTGTATTATTAAACGTTCTATACGGGTTTACTGATGCCTTTGCTGAATTTTCTTCTTGGCAGAAAAATCTCTTGCAGGTCAAGGGAGTTGAATCATTTTGATTTATATATCTTTTTATAAGACTTGTATTTTTAAGAATACAACTCTAACTCTTAATTAATGTTGGTTTGTTTTGAATCTGACATGATGAAAGCTGCAGTTTAGTAAGGGAGTCAGAAAAATTCAGTTCTCATTAACTGCTCTAGAGTGAGTTTCCTGAAGCTAACTAAAGACTCAAGTTCTGTCATGACCAACACATTTAACAAGACTTGCGACCACACAGGCGAACTCAAACACGGAGTCAACAACACACATAAAGTGCGCAAACCCCAAAAGCGAGATCACTTTCGCTTCCATCCTCACGAAAGTTTGTAAAATGTATGTTTAAAGGCTTGCCAGTATGAAAATGTAAGTGATTTTACACCAGTCAAGAACAACATGTAAAACATCTCACTTCAGTGCTCGTGAGCTGCTGACACGTTGTGTCTCTGAACCAGATCACTTTCACTTGCATCTTCACTAAACTGTCAATTGTATGTTGTTACGACCGTCTAGGGGTCAGCCGTAACAGGAAGAGGAAGTAAAGAGTCTCACTACCAGAGAGATTCAGAAAAGAAAAGATTTATTGATACAACAGGGATTTTCATCAGGGGCAGACCAGGCCAAAATAACAAAAGAATCCTGTTTAAACCTCTACAATCCCTAATTTTGAAAATAAAGAAAACAAAATACAGTTTAAACTTGCCTACCTCCCTAACCAAAAACAATATGAAAATATGTACAAAATAAAATGGCATCAAACCCCCTATGTCCCTTGATTTGCAAAGACTACACAAGAGTATTTACAAGTGACAGCAAAATCAAAATCCAGAATCGACAGTCAAACAGGCGTGGGTCAGGTGAACAGAAAATATCAACAATCAAAAGACAACAGTCAAACTCACAAGTCCAAACTTCAAATAATCACTAACAAACAATCAATCTCTCTGGCACGACACTCTAAACTAACAAACTATACGAAGCAATAAGGAGATACAATCAAAGACACAATGGCACAATGATGGCCTGGTAATGTTCTCGGGGCGGGCGTATATCCGGATCAGGTGAGAGGGAGAACCAATGGCAGCCTTCAACAGGTTAAAACAAGCACCGCCCACCTGTAATACAAACATGCATAGGCACATACACAGAGAGAGAGAGAGAGAATGCACAAGATAATCACAGGACAACAGAATGGGACAATCAATCAATAACTCAGCTCATAACATATGTGTTTTAAGGCTTGCCAGTTTGAACATTTCAAGCGATTTTAGACCATTAGATTTGTATCATTAATTGAACTAATGCGCTATTGTGGCACGAACAGAGACTCATTGTCAATTCTTTCATGTGATTTATCACTAAAATAGCTTAACTCAAGTTATTGCATAGATTTTCTACTTTTGAAGTAACTACAATCCACAGCTTCACAGTTAATAGAGAGACGGTATAACTAATTTACATTAATGCATTCAAATAAATGTACCTGTACTGTGCTAATTGATCTGTATCTGATTTAGAACAAGCAGGAATCGGTAAGAAATGCTACAACCCTTAGACAAAATAACTGCTGAAACTGAGCCACCATCAAAATTAGTTTCCTTCAATTATTTTAATAGTTCAGCATATTTACAATACAAATCCTGCATTAATTGTAATTGAGGTAAAACGTTAAATTAATCGAGATTTTGATTTAAGGTCATATCTTCCAGCCCTAATTCGGTCCCTCCATTGAAAGCAAATTGCACCAAAACGTCTTATTGCAGATGCTTCATAAAGAGACTTTTGTATCATTTTTCTGTTTCGCACCTGTGGCTGATGCTTGTTTGGTGGTTTTAAGTTGTTTTTATTTTACACAATGGGAAATGGATAACAGGGTGTCAAGGAATACATCTTTTTTTTTAATTTAGCATTTAGCTCAATTTCCACAATTACGCCACAAGCCCAGCTCTATCAAAACACGGTGCAACCACCATCACTAATGTGCGGTGAAAAACAAAAGGTGCTGAAGCGGCAGGCTTGTGCGTCTCTAGCATTACCTTATCTGTTGCTGGCGCCAGCGGGTTTCCATCTGACATGGTACAGAATCTTCTCTTCTCTGCAAACAATATCTGTATTTCTTTGAATCCCTGCGACAAACACTCAAAGAATGGTCACAGCTAAGCCTTTTTATTCTTTGAACAGGCTGTATTTAGACTCTTCTGGCCAATTTCTATTGCTTTCACTGCATGGTTTTCCAAGGATGTTGCCACTTGTTGTCAAATGCTTATTTTGATACAGGCTTTGCCTGCTGGTGTCGGGGTACCAAAGCCTGTTCTCCTGCCAAAACGAACAGCTGTTCTGACTGTTGGTCACATTGATCAAGGAATTACTGTAACTATCGATCTAAATTTGATCCACACTTAAATTTTGTTCTTTCTCCTCCTGTCATCATACTGAACTCTAACATCATTCATTTTTCTCTCTTGGGGTCTTATCATTGGTGCCTTGCTCTATAAAGACGAGGTGCCACATCTTAAAATAGTGAAACAAGGCTTTACTCAGAATATTTACTAAAATAAGATTTGAATGTGCCTTAAATTAGTTAATTTGTGGTTGATTATGATTTTTGCATGGCTGTCTTATTGAGATTGTTATATTAGTGATTTGAATTGTTAAACTACTTAATGTTTTGTCACTTTTTGTCACTTTTTTTCTTTCTCTGAATCTTTATTGAAACGTCTTAAAGAACATTGTGAATCTAATGGATGCTCTGGTCTGTTTTTCAGATGAAACTATGGTGATTAATGTGTTTTGTGGGGTTGTGTCTGGTGTTTTGTCCTCCTCTTTGGCAAATCCAACTGATGTGCTAAAGGTATGTAAAATATACTCAGAAAAGCCACAGCAAATATGAATGTTTTTTAGGGCATATATTAAGTAATTATTACAGTTTTTTTTCAGTTGAGTAATTATCTGGAGAGGGTAAGATAATGCTTATATGGAAAACTTATTATTGAAAATAAATACAGATTACAAAATATTAATAAATAAAATTGATCTTGTTTTATCCCAAAAATATTACTACAATTTAAAATTATGGCAAAGCTGAATTCTCAGCATTATTACTCCAGTCTTCAGTGTCACATGATCATTCAGAAATCATTCTAATATGCTGATTTGATGCTCAAGAAACATTTCTTATCGTTAGCAATGTTGAAAACTTGGCAATGTTTTTGCAACTTCATATTTGAGTGGAAACAGTATTTTTTGATCAATAAAAAAAAAGTTAAAATGGAATTTTATTTTCTATTGTAAAATTATAAGTGTCTTTACTGTCACTTTTACGTGTCCTTGCTAAATAAAAGTATTATTTTTATTCATTTTTACAAAAAGACCCCCAAACCTTTTAACTGTTTTTACACACACACACACACACACACACACACACACACACACACACACACACACACACACACACACACACACACACACACACACACAATATATATATAATATATATATATATACAATTAATCTCAGTATAATATTGAATTGTTTGGTACGGCATTCACGGTTCAATACACTCTTGTGAATTGTGTTTTTGGGGTTTTTGCATTTAATTAATTATATATATTTTTTTACAAATTCTATAATTTGCCTCCATCCCAATATACTGAACAACGCGACATACATTCACATCACACATTAGTTGTAGAGTTATACTCACGGAACACTAGTTATTCACAATCACGAAAGTTCATTATTTGCATGTGTTTTACAGCCTTACCGGTTAAATTCACGTGCTTATGCACGGTTTTAACATGCGCTTTTCCGAGCGTGCGCACTAAACACTTATCAAACACGTGATTACTGGACTAAGTAGTCTTAGCGCTAATACTGTCAAATACACACAATGTTACCATAAACACAGTCGGTTATGTCTAAAGTGAAAGTCAAATCGGCGTGTGTCTGTATATTAGATGCACGCAGGTCTTATTGAAAGACCTCTAAATTGACATCAGCGCAGCCCAGTGAACAAGCTGTTTTTAAAGGGACAGTTCACCTCTAAAATTGTCATTATTTACTCTAATATTGTTCTAAACCTGTATTAATTTCTCGATGACAGAATTTTCATTTGAGCGAACTATCCCTTTAATGTTAATAGAACAACAAAAGACAGAGAAAATCACTCGCTGCTCTTGACTGAAAAACTTGTACAGTAGCTTTAATAAGAATCAATGTATATTTTATAGTGAAGTCTATGTAGTGTTTTATTTTTACATTTATTCATTCAATTTCATACTTAAATGCTGCTGTACTGCTCTGAGCTGCCAGTGTAAATCTTTATATATATTTATTTTATACATTCAGACATAAATCTCATGATTTGCGTTTGTCGTCATACTTTGCGCAAGCACACAAACTCACGCCAGTGTGCAAATTTGTTGGCAGCTATCAATTGCATGCGAACACATTTCGTGTACTTAAGTTAATAACCAAACTGCTTGTGGCTGTGTTCGCGTACTTGTGTAAAGTATGCTTCCCATCTTATCTCTATCCTAACTTTTAGTTTTTACAGCACAGACCATTGAGCTTTTTATCTGATGTCCTGTTATTTCCCTTGGCTTTATCAGATTCGCATGCAAGCTCAAGGCAGCCTGTTACAGGGAAGCATGATGTCTAATTTCATGAACATTTACCAGACAGAGGGCACGCGAGGCCTGTGGAGGGTGAGTGCTTTCATTATGCCTTGTCTTAGACATCAGTGGTGAGATTTTAAAGCATGTGAGCATATATACCGCCTTTGCTTTGATACAGTGATGTCTTTATTGTTTTCAGGGAGTCATTCCTACTGCACAGAGGGCAGCCATCGTGGTGGGTGTGGAGCTGCCAGTCTATGACATCACCAAGAAGCATTTGATTCTTTCAGGCCTCATGGGAGACACAGTGTTAACTCATTTCATGTAAGCATTTCTAGCAGTACCTGCTTTGATTTAAAAATTTGAATTGTAAAAATGTCGACGTCATGAGTCTTATTGTTTCTTCTGTTTATTTAGTTCCAGTTTCACGTGTGGTCTGGCAGGAGCACTGGCCTCCAACCCTGTGGACGTGGTGAGGACACGTATGATGAATCAGCGTGTGCTTGCCGGTAACCCTATGTACAAGGGCACCCTGGATGGACTCATGCAGACCTGGAGAAATGAAGGATTTTTTGCTCTCTATAAAGGCTTCTGGCCCAACTGGTTGCGTCTGGGGCCCTGGAACATCATTGTATCCTTTATCAATAAAATACTTTGTTTTAGGACCTTAGGGGGTTTTCACACTGGACACGTTTGCTGCGGTCCGAGCCAAGTGCGATTTGTTCAAGTGGTATGGTTTCAGACTCACTTGATCATAGGGCTGCACGATTAATCGAAATCGAACCGCAATCACGATTTGGCTTATGTACGATTATGAAAGCATAAAGGTTGCGATTTTTATTTAAATAAATATATGCCCAGTGTGTTCGTGAGAAGCGGAACTGTGATTAGTAGTAAACGCAGTAGTATAGTTATTTTTATTCAGCTACAGCATTAACTTTTGTATTATAGTATTATATTACTTCTCTCTGAGGCATATGTGGAGTTTCTGCACGAGGTCGCCCTCTCGCTTCCACTATGAATGAAACATGAGTGTGTTTAGCGCCCAGCAGTGCTCACTCCATCCTATTTTGGGTAAAAAAAATAGGAAAAATAATACTTCTCTCTAAATAAATGTATATGACATTCCATATGTTTTTCTCCAGTGTACAGGAGTTTTTTCCCACAGTGGATGCATAAGAGCCTTATATTAGGCATGGGTCGCGATTTTCGAATATTCGATAGTTGATTTAATTATAGACTATCGAATAGTTTGTGCGATTATCGTCCTCAAAAAAATCCCCATGTTTTCGGTGTGGTGGTGACGTTCATGTGACCAGAGGGAGGCGCTGCCAATAAAGCACCTAAAGCTGTCAGTCAGTTCTCAGGGTGTTTTATACTGGGCAGGTTTGCTTCGGTCCGAGCTGATTCTTCCCTCCGCCTCCGCAGTGTTGGTCTGGTTTCACACTCAACTTGAACCCTAGTGCGTTTGCGTTCATCTAACGTCATCACAAACGTGCACGGGCATGATAGGAAACAGAACGCCGGTCAAATATATTGGGCTTTTTTAAATTAATTTGGTGCTATTATGTGCAGCTGAGTAAACAACACTTGGGTTTACCATATATGTGTCGCTCGAAGCGGCTTTGCTGCTTGCAAACAGACTCTTTTGAGGAGACGTGAATTGCCATTAATTTGCTGCCCTGGTTGCACTCTATGCGCGAATACACTGGAGGCTCGCTCTCACGATCGTATCTCAGGTAAATCATCAACACTTACATGTGTGTTATTGAACTAATGACATTGCAATCGGCTAAAACGCATGCGCTGGTTACTTTTCTTCCTGAACAAGTGCACACCCGAGTGTTGTTTCACATTCACGTGAATCGTGGCACAGCTCCGAGTGCAACCGAACTCTGGTTGTGTGTTCTCGGGTTCGATACCTCAGTGCACACCAAGCTCTGTATGAAAGCGTTCACATTAGCAATTTTTCATGCCAACCGTGCTCCATTTCGAACTAAACTGCCAGAGTAAAAACACCCTGAGACAACAGAAGAAGAACACATCGCCTCACGCGCACACTGTAGACTTTAGGCATTTAACGGTTGCGGTAACTTGGGGCGATGTCAAATAACAGTCATATGTTTCAGCATGTTACAATAATTATATGGCTTGAGTTGATATAGCCTATTCCCTAATGAATTAAACAGTTTGTTATCATACAGATTGAGAGTGTGAATGGTCTCTCTCCCTCTCTCTCTCTCTCTGTTTATATGCGTGTAGCCTTTACATGCGTGCATGCAGGGGAGGAGTTGCGATTTTCGAATAAAAATCGAATAATTCCCAGCGATCTTCGAATATTATTTTTGCTTGAAATGCCCATCCCTACCTTATATTTCATTTGAAAGATGTAGACTTGTTCTTGATTTTGCATACGTCCTGACTAAAATGAAGAAATTGATATCACAGATAAAAAAAGCACAGATTTTTATAATAATATAATATTTTATAATAAATCCTTAGACTTTCTAGTGATTTTAGTCATAGGTTGCCTGCATGTTAAGAGGTAACCCAGCAATTTTTTGTAAAATACGTTTTCTATAAAATATAAATATTATATTGTTATATTTATTCTTAAATACTCTTATTTTTTTATTTTTAATAATGAAAATGTTATTGTAATAGTAATATTTCTTATTTTGGATTTTTTTTTTTTGCAATTATAATCAAATCATAATAAAAAAATCCTAATAATAATTATTAGTCATATAATATATGAGCACATGTTTATATATGTGTACACACACTTTTCAGTTGTAAAAATAATAAATAAATCGCAATTAGATATTTTCCCAATTTGTGCATCCCTACTTGATTCTGTCGAACCCTGGTGCATTTCTTTTCATCTTGCGTATTGACAAACTTTCATGGCGCATTACAAAGAACAGAATGCAGGTCAATATATTCTTTGTTTTTATTAATTCTGTGCTATTATTTGCAGCAGAGTGAACAACACTTGGGTGTACTTGTATGTGTGTCCCGTGAAGGTGGCTTTCGGCTAATTTGGTACCACGGTGCGCTTCCTGATCCGCAGCTTTCATATTCCAATTTTTCATGCGATCACATTGTTTCGAATTAAACTGCCAGTGTGAAAGCACCCTTAGAAATGTCCTTGGTTTTGTAGTGTTTAGTCCAACCACTAGAGGTCAGTACATTGCAACATGAGATAGATGGATATAAAAATCTCTCACACGAAAAGTGGCCCCAAAAAGTACTTGTAAAAATGTGCATTTCTATTATTAATATATTTTCATGAACATATCACAAACGTTGCAATATTATTAATTGGTTAAATGATTATGTAGCTCAAGCACACTTTTCAAGCGAAACATTTATACAAAATTAACTATTATACAAAATTCACTGCATGTTTGAACACTGATGTGTGTAAACAACCAGCCTATAATGGTAATATTCCCCACTTTTAAAAAAAATATATATAATACCCATAAATCATAAACAGTCTCTCCAAACAAGTAGTTCCAGATTTATTTTACTCGGCAGACTTTTTACATAATGCAAGAACAATGCAAATGATGAAATTCTACAAAAAATATTAACTGTATTAATATTAAATATCAACTTTATACTTTTTATATAAAATATACATTTCACAAACATGATTAAAGTAAACAGTATAATAAAATAAGAACAAATAATCAAACTATAAGCAATAGAACAAAGATTCAAATGAAATAAAGTAGATCTATCATCTGTCAGTAGTTTAGATACAGATTAGGTAGATTATGTACAGAAATTGAAATCAGTAGCCTGTACCAACAAACATAAGAGTCTCCATAGACTCCCGGCATCTGAGCCACTGAGGACACCGTGGTTGAATTTAATTTATGAAGGAAATGTGCCGAAGAAGGTCGTTGAAGTGTTATATATTTGCACAAAACATTTTACACCGGACTGCGTCACAAGCAATGGCCAGTTCAATGCTGGATTTACACAAGTTGTTTCTGAGTGATTTTTAGATTAACATGAAGGTACATGCTAGTCGATGAGTTGAAACAACTTAACTCCACAACTGCTACATACATTTAATGATAATAGTTCCCCTTTTAAGTTTTCAAAATTTAAAACCATAGATATATTTTTGAAATTGAAGACAAAATATCTTGGACACATTCTGGTTGTCAAACTTTTTGGAAAAAGTTAATTTGTTAATGTGATGAACTACACCGGCGTTTTTTCTGGAACTGACTTATTACATCCACAAAATGAGACCAAACGGTTAAAATAATTGCAAAAGTGTCTCAAGAGTGAAGTTAGTTCTTGAATCATTTGTTTGTAGATGCCACCTGCTTCAATATTTTCAATAGTAGACCCTTTTCACATTTCCGGGTTTCTTAGAGCAGAAGTCGTCATAGTTGGGTTAAATATTATAGCTGTGAATTAGAGAATACATTAAATATTTTGTTCCCATTTGCTCAAATAGCAAAAGAAAAACTCCACAATAGTGATTTTCACAACTTTCGGAAAGAGGGAAAAAATTGAGTGAGATTGAAGAGAGAGAGAGAGAAATATGTTAATTTTTACCATCACTCCCATAGACGCTGTATTAGAAACACCCTCACAGCAGCGGTAACTTGTTTTTTTTTTATGCAAAACTAATAAAATACAAAGTATTAGTGTTATAAATGTACATATATTTATTTAAAAAAATGTAAATACAAAAAAACCTTGCAGGATTTACGACATTCCAACATTTTGAAGTATGACATGAAGGATAGGTTTGTAGATTTTTAACCATCACATAATTTCATACGGTCAAGCAGTCCGTAATGATACTAGCACGTGTCTACACCAGAACATGACAGTTGACGTGTTGTGCCCCAACTGTTAGAAGTTGTCTACACTGAAAATGACAAAGCGACGTTGCAAAGCATTTCTCCTTCATGTCAGTACGTCATAAATAGAACAAGGCATCAGTTTCCTGTCGGGGATGTTTCGTGTCGCACCGCACCGCATTAGGGCTGCCCAAAAAAATCATATCTCTGTATTTTGTGGTTAAATGGTGATACAATATACAATAAGTCTTTCTATTTGGATAAAAAAAGTATTTCACATCCACATTCTATATCCAATGTTGTCCTACAAACAATGTTGATATTGAAGGCTATGAAAACAAATATAGCGAATGCAATAAATGTAGGCTATGCCATATATTATGTGCAAAAAGGGGGTTAAAATCACATTACATTCTAACATTGTAACATTCTATTGTATTCTATCAATATAAAAACTAAAATAATTTTTATTTTTAAATTCACTGAACAAAAATAAAAACAAAAGCAGACTAATTATACTCTTAATCTATTGCGCTCTGTTTGGTGTGTTGCCGCGCTCGTTCACGGAAGTCTGAATTTTAGCGGAGATTCCTTTGCACAAGGCCCATTCTCTCCTGACGACAAAATTGACATATTTGCATGAATTTCTAATATTTACAGATTGAAAATATACCTCTGAAACGTAAGTTATGCACCGAGGAAAGCATCGCATCTCAAACACATTAAACAGCACATGCATCTGTCAGAGCGTCTGCTGATTTAAACTATGTGTTACCAGATATTTTGAAGCCCTTAATATATAGTTAAGATAAAGTATGCGTCATGTTTAGGACAAATTGGATTATGCACTCTGCGTCCTCCGCTATTTTTCAAATGCGCTCGTATAAAACTACTGTATATCGATATAAACGCTATTGCCTCCCAGCCCTACGCCGCATTCAATGCAGACAACATCACTGACTAAGATGGGTTATATTGTCTTTTGTCACATTGCATCGCGCTGTTCGCATCCGGTGTAGACGCGGTGTAACTCAACTTTTTATATAGAGATCACTGAAAATGAAAACTTGCAATGCATTTCAGTAAGTGAGTCTGACAGTGATACATTAACCACTCGTATCTATTCAGTAAGGATTTTGTCAGACTGATTCAAATGGTTAACTTTGAATCAGGCCTTTTTGAACTATTGATCAAAAGAACCGGCTAATAAGAGTCATTCTTTTAAGAATCAGACTCTGCTGGTCGTGCGCTATGATTTTGATTTACTAAAAAGATCCGGTTCATACAAGTCATTTGATTCAGACTACACTGGCCGTATTGTATGTTTGATTTTGTGTGCAAACTTACAAACTTGCATTCAATACACTGATAAAAAGTAGTGCACGTGACACTGAACTTCACTCCAGGCAAAACAGAATATTGTGACATGATCATAAGGGGTGTGACTGTGCTGTCATCTATCTATTCTTGTATATTCCCATGATCCTTGACTTAAGTTTAAGTTCTTCATCACCTTTGAGCAGCTGAAGAAGCTTCCGTTGTAGCTGAGTCTGAGATTACGCTGAACTGTGTGTGTGTGTGTGTGTGTATGGAGCTTCTGTCCTTCAGCATTCACTATCCTTCTCCATCACACACACCTATAAGTATGTTTATTTAAGAACTTGTTTTATTCTGTTCTTATTTGTATTGTACATACTTGACATATTTAAACACTTGTTTTTGCACCTGCTTTATTTTTCACTCCTGGCAGCTTTGTCTGTTAGCGCTGTGTTCACAGACTCAGTGGTGATATCAAAATATATGCTTAGTCTGCTAGAATATTTGAGGTAAAGTGCTATAGCTGGAAACCATCAGGCATAGTTCCTCCTCACTGGCTTGAGAGCTTGGCACCTTAGAACTCCTAAAGACACGTCCGACGGGTGAGGATGTAGAGCAATAGTTTGTGTATTACTGAATATAAGCAGAGGTTATTTCATATTAGATCCCCCGAGAATATTTGAGGTCAACACACTCCAAATTAGACGTTATCCTAGACGTAAGTTAAATTTGTAGATGCTGCT
Organism: Romanogobio albipinnatus; assembly: GCA_023566225.1. Taxonomy (NCBI): domain Eukaryota; kingdom Metazoa; phylum Chordata; class Actinopteri; order Cypriniformes; family Gobionidae; genus Romanogobio; species Romanogobio albipinnatus. The sequence continues at coordinate 12,291,780 of CM042255.1, read as the reverse complement.
TCAATTACACACCTTTTTGCACATCTGTAGACTGCAGATATGATATGAAATATCCATGTTACAAACTTATACAGGTCAAATTAATACCAAAGGAACTAGAAAGGGGGTGATGTGACCTCACATCCTGGATCTTTGAACTCAATGGGCCTTATTCATAAAACATGAGCAAATTTTAGTTTAGTCCGTTCTGTCTCAACTTTCTCATTTAAATCAACACTGGTTGTTTCATAA